>JAMKCH010085566.1:0-146022 GCA_023653785.1 Ophioderma brevispina
TGCAGAAAAAAGAGGAAAGAGAAGGGTGGAGGGCGAGAGAGAGAGAGAGGGGAGGGAGGGGAGGAGGGAGACCAAATATTAATAAGCTATGCTTTTCAATAATGCCTAATGCTGTGACGCTGCATTAATCAATGGGCTATTCCCAGAAAAAAATACCCCCCTCCATAGAGGGCAAAATGTTGTTCACAAAATATCTGGACTTTAAGCTTTCCATGAATTATCTGGAATTCCAGACACATACCTTCTGTAAATTACCATGAATTCCAGACACTACCTCCGTAAATTCCAGGAATTCCTCAACTACCAAGGTAAAAAAACATGGAATTCCTAGATATTATGTTAGGGGGTATAGAGGGCGTTAAAAATAATGATTTTTTGCTGGAATGTACCTCTGAAAATGAAAATCGTAAAAACCTGGAATTTATTCCGTCCCCCTCGCCGATACCTACCTGGCTGGAATTCCCACCTCGTATTAGAAATTAAAATTATATGGATTCCACCTTGTCAAAAGTGACAAAAAGTCTGGAATTCCGGCGCCCTCTATAGGGGGGGTGGCAATTTTTCTGGAATAGCTAAATCCTCCTGGGACCCTTCTCTGTATCTGTCTGGATACGCTAAGCGAGAGGCCCTATCTTATTGTCAATGTAGGCAAGTCTGCACTTAAAAATTACTATGGGCCTTTTACCAGCACCAGGGCCCCCAGATACCAACCATTAAATGGCATTGGATTCATTGACCTTCGTCATGGGTCCCGCGTCCCTTCTCAGCCTATTTAAACCCATGGCAACTTTCTAACCTGTCTTGTTTTTTATAATGAGGAATTGGGGGTCCCGAAAGTTCTAGAGAAAGAAAAAACAGAGTTTGGAGAAAAAAGGCCCTCGAGGGGCCTTGAAGACTAAAGCGTACTTTCGTTTAGCGTGGATTCAATGACACGTGTTATGATCCCCGAGGCTTATGTTGTTCTCTTAAATGTTTTTAATACATATTTCTTTAAAAGGAAAGGGCGACGTCAGGGGAAATATCCATGTAAGGTATGGGAGGATTTAGTAAGATGAACCTTTTATGGGAGTTTTTAACAAGTTTACTTATTCGATTTTTTGGACACACTTAGCCGAGGCATACATGACATAAATTTTACACAGAGTGAATAGGGGATGTCATACCTCTTACATGTACGATTTTTTAAAGGAAAAAATGCGACCAATCAAATACACATACCTAAAACACCTTTTCGGGAAAACATCAACTTACTTATCACTACAAGATGACCACTGCAGACTCACATCAGAACTGGATATTTTGCATGCCGACGGACGTAAAGTATTATAGGATTAGGCACACGTACCAACATGATCACTAACCTGTTGTTTTAAATATATAAAGCCTTTTTAATAAAATCTTAGGAGCTCTTCTCCCCAAAATGTAAAGCTCACACTTTCAGCACATGTGTCACCCCAATGATTTCTCATATTATTCTTAAATTTTACCTCTGTCACCCAAAGACTTAAATTTTTTCATTTTTTTTCAAACTTTCCCCACACCGGCGGGCTGACCACTACATTGCTTATTTCCAATTCATATAAAGACTTAGAACGTTTCGGTTACTTCATGACATATTAGCCGTCATTCCACGTATTTACTCGTAAACTCACATTTATTAAGATGTGCAATTGAAAACTCTCTATACTACTAAAAATGAGATCTGAGATCAAAGCGGTCCACCATAGGTAAATGTCACACACGGGGGAAATGCACTAGTACTACTAAAAATGAGACTTGTCTGTCCAACTTCGCGTTTTGACTCTGGAGCTGATGTTTTGGCATGCAGTAGAAAACACAAGCCGGAGGTTTATGATCAGGTTGTTCAGGGTGACCCAAAATTTGGCAAGAAACCAAGTAAACAATAAAGCTGGGTGACCACACACATAGTTACATCTAGACTTGACTGCAGATCGGGTGGTATACAGAGCATACGATGCTATGGGAGTGTATGGTGTTGGAAGCGGGACTATATCCCAGGCCTATCCAAGGACTATTCTAAGCGTTCAAGAGTATAACCCACATGTTTGAAGCCCTCCTTTCTCAACTCAGTTAAAACATCCTGCTAAAATTGAGAAAATGTCGGAGGGGATCTCCCGGAAAGTTTCAAGGCCTGCATACTTTTAATTGATCCACCGATATGAGCCCTAACCACAAGAAGCATGGTCTACCATCCGAAAGCTTCGAGGGGATTCAACAGGAGCCTCCAGCATCCAAATTTTACACACAACCAACTTGCTCACCACTGCTTAATGGAAGTGGAACAAAAGTCCCAAGTAAGATCACAGTAGATCATAAGAGGTATAGTGGCGACCCTGTTTCACTTTGCACCTCATCATGGAGGCCTTGACAACAGCTCAACTGAACAGCTGAAGACTTCGGGTCCATAGCAAAGGAGTGCCTCTTAAGCTCACAATTGCCTGCTTTATTTCCCACAGGTTCTCAAAGATCCTGGAAGGAAAGTACATGTTATGGCACTCCTTAAGCATGGGAAAGATTCATCTAATCCCAAGAAACTATAGTCCAACATCAATCTCATCATACCTACAGCTTTTTGGGGGGAACATCTCCTGCTCAACTGTATTGCACCTGTGATAAACGCACACTCATACCAGAACCATACATCGAGGATAGTTCGGAGAAGGGTTTGGTAACGGAAAGGCCATTCTCCGATAAAGTGTCAAAAACGAGTTTTTTCGTGCGCTCACAGTCCATAAAAATACACAGGGTAAAAGAAGCCTGTTTTGCGTCTCGTTAAGGAAGAATGCTATTAATAAATTTATACTTAGGAATGGGTTTTCAAAATGATCTGACCTTGAAGTCGTAAACCGTTGTGCAAGAAAGTCTTCAAGCAATAAGAAGCTGATGATACATAATTCTGTTTTTACATACATACATACATAAGAGAATTTATAATAGCGCTTTTCCACAGATCAAGCTCTTTACACAGCACAACAAAAATTACAGTAATTCAACAGTGAAAGAGTCTTAATTTGCTTTTTTAAACCTGAATGATGGGCGCCCCTCTCTGATAGAGGTGGGAAGTGAATTCCAGAGGCATGGACCATACACAGAGAACTGTAGATGCCCAACAGTTTTCTTTTGGTTTTTAGGAATACTTGTCTGGTGGCATCTTTAGAGGAGCGAAGATTACGTTTGTTACAATCCCGGGTGTTGTACAGTGATATGAGTTAGGACAAATAGGCAGGTGCAATAGTTATTTATGCACTGAAATAACTAGCACAAACTAAACTTGACAATTCACATCGCGTGCTTGACTGGAAGCCCAGTGAAGACGGGCGAGATAGGGTTTTTTTCGCCATGTCGGAGATTTACCAACCCCAATCCATTATTTAAAATGTTGTCCCCCCTGCCGTTACACAAGACGCATATCACAGTTTAACATAACAGTTTTATCACCCTCTATTATGCCCTAATTAAAAGTTCAAAACACATAATATTGGAATTATCAAAGGTTTCCGTATTAAAGAGTTCTCTGAGAGCATGTAGCCAATATTGCAGCCAGAGACGTTTACCATAATTCGAATCGATACAAAATTGCCAAAAATAAACGTTAAAAATGTTCCAATAGCGATAAATCAAGCCACATTTCAATAGTATAATTTGTATTATACAATGTTTTTCATAAAAATCTGTTTGGACGTAGGCAATTTCCAGGCAGGGTAATGAAAAAATCCGCTCATGGTTACTTTCAACCGTACCAAAGTACGTCATACCTACCTCCCTCTGTCCTCTTTCTCATATACCGTGATACATAAAGTCGAATACACACCATGCTTTAGTATAAAGGAATACCTAAAGATAAATCAGATTAGTCGTTAAGCATGTGTTTTTTATTCATAACGGCACGATTAAGAAAGAGGCGGCCCATACGGTTCTATCTAACTGCCGCACAGCTGAGATGCTGTTTCACCATGTACGCCCCAAATGTCCCTGTTTGTCCTTAGTTGGGATGTCCGATGGATTCCTGCTGGAATGCCTCTGATCACTCACATCAGGTAGTTAAAGGGGCGCACGACCCCTGATTTTTTGACATGGTAACCTCCAACATGTACAGTCTGAGACTACTTGATCAATGGCACGATGACAGTGACGGCAAATCGTGCTCAGCGTTTGGGCACAGAAGACTGAAATTGGAGGGATATCTCCATATATCTGTACTTTGGTCATGTGCTCACGCCACGATTAGTTTTTGTATTCGCATACGAAGCTTGGTGTAGGTACCATCCGGTCTATCCTGTAGCTCTTTCTTCATGGTCAATGTCTCGATCCATATCACAGGATACTCTTTACACATGCTCTAAAGAATTTCAGCGCTTGGTTGAATGGAGATACCAGATTGCCATAAGTGTGTAGTTTTATTGCAGGCATTCCAAGCTTGTCCTTTGCGGTGACCGGCAATTCTTTCTGCTTCGGCAACATGTGGACCGCAGAATACTGACCTCTTTGAGTTGGCTACCATCTTTGTCAGATAGTTGAGGAGCATCTCCTCATTGACAGTCCTATATTCAGTCTTCTTGGCCATTTAGATGAACGGCCGACTTGTCTGCATCATCCTCAAGTGATGTTAGTAGATTGTGCAACCACAGATCAGATCAGCTTTAGAGCTAGATCATCTGTCAAGGTCTGTGAGATACTGGACCTTTGGTGACGTCCTAGAACGCTTGGGTTTGATGGTGAGAGTCCCTTTGTCGTTCATGATGTCAGACTCTGTCTGAGATGTATCAACCACTACTACAACGGAGACACATAGGGTGCAAAGTCTCTATCTCCTTGAGGGATTCCAGTAGTTGTTAGGACTCCTTTGTGGGCCCATCCATGGTCGGCACAAAGCTATCTGGGTTATCATACATGATGGCAATTGCCTTACAGTCCCTCATCTGGGACCCCGAAGTTGCGAGAAATGCAGCAATTACAATCCCTGTTTACACTGTCAAAAGCCTGGAAACATCTACAAACACATTGAACTTTTCGTTTGGAATTCTCCCTCTTCTAATGATCCTTCTGAGGGCAAGTTTCTGAGGGTGTGGTGATCCGCCTTTGCGAACCATTCTGTTCCGTCTGAGAATGTGATCTATGTGAGGAGTCATTCGGTTGAGGCAGCATGGATTTGCTGATCCCTTAGAGGGGGCCAGTGGTGAACGTGTGATTCCTCTGTATTTTTTGGGCTTGTTGGAGGTCGCCTTTCTTGGTAGAGGATGATGAAATGGTGTTGAAAAGGCAGCTGGTTGTTTCCCATGTAGGTGTTGTTACAAAAATTCTACCAGTTGATCATGGAATAGTGGATTCTTCCCGGAATGTTTGTCGGACCAGGTGTCTTGTGGTTGTTCAGTTCTTCAGGCAAGATCTGAAGCTCCCGATAGTGAAGTCCGTCTTGATGGGAATGCCAACGACTGTCTCAATCTGCTATCTTGTATTGGAAGAAAGGTTCATCCAGGTTAGTGTTATTCTGAACTGGTTTGCGAATTAGAGAACTAAAGTGCTGAACCACGTGTCAAGAGGCGCTCTTCAGTTGTTTTCACCTTTGATTCTTAACATGTACAGGTGGGGTTTCCTTCTTATCAGTCAGCTCCCTCAGGCCTCCCAGGCAGCAGATGCTTGTTTTCAAGATGTATGGCGTCAATGTTTCAGCCTTGGACTTAACCATGCTCCTCAAGCACCACATTGTAAGCATCATCACGTGCAAGCCTTAGCAGGATCAAGGTTCTGCTTGGAGCTTCCCCCCCCCCTTTTTGGTTTTTGGGGGGGATTAGTACGACGCTCTGGCTGAGACTTCCATTTTTCTCTGCTTTGCTGACTTTCTCATTTGAGGCAAAGGCAAAAGTCCTCTTCTTTCTTCTAGGTAGCATCCTCCAATGCAATTCCTTTGTTGGCTGAAGTGAGGATATCATATACTGCGCTGGGTCTTGTCGTCAAGCTCATCAACAAGAGTGTTGAACCTGTTATGTACTGCTACAATATACTGCTCACAAAGCTTTGTATCCCCCACTACCTTCTGCCAGTCAATTGGTTTCATGGGATCTTCTGGGAGGGGGTTTACTCTGACGAGAACTTATCTGGCTCACCTGCAAGAGACAATTCTGTGATCAGAACATAAATCAGCTTCAAAGTGTTGTAGGCTCTTGAGTTCTATGCTGTTAATCCACTTCTTTTCTGACAAATATAGTCCATTTGGACACGTTTCTCCATTGGCGCGGTATGTCCACTAGTCTACTTGCTTGATTTTTGAATTTGGTATTAGTGGCAACAATGTTAAAGTGTTCCATGAAGTCCTTCATGTACATTCATTTACTGTAGCTCGTTTGTTGCAATTGAAACAGCGCGTCTTCAGGCGAGGCCCAAGCTTAGCGTTTTAATCTCCAGGGCTGTACAGAAGATTAGGGGCTGGAACTGACTGGTGGCAGTGGAAAGTTTATAGTAAAGTGTAGACAGTTTCTTCTGGATATTCGTTGTGGGGGCTGTAACAGCACATGACTGTTGTTTCAGGATTGCCCGTCATTGTAAGCCTTCAAAGCCGCTCATTAAAAGTTGACAAGGTTGGTACGTGACTTGAGAGCCTTTCGTGATAAAAGAAGCCCCACACCTCCTGTAGCGGCATTTCTCTTGTTCTTCCAGGCCGAGGCTGTAATAAGTGCATATCCATGGCTCTTCCTCCCTGTAGTAGAGGTTCACTGTGCAAATGGCGGGGTGTTTCTTGTATGCATATTAATCGATACATACAGTTGTTGCTTTCATGACCGATTTCTCTTCTTTCTTGGCTGTTGTTGACAGTGTCTGTACCATTAATGTGCTATTGATGAAAGCATTTTTGCGTCTAACAAGTTGTCCATGCATCTTTTTGTCAATATCAGAGTTGGACCATCCAGTAGGCTTTAGGAACGACCTATCATGCGTGTTGGTATAGACCAATGTTGACTCAGCAGGCACAGACTTTAAATCATGGGCTTTAACCTTGTGCTACCTTGTGACCTTTCCATCTGGTCAATTATCTAAATAGTAGCTAGGAGGTCTCCAGCACCCTTTCTGTTGGGGAAGGCCCTTAAGCCTATGTCTTTCACGGTGACACTCTGCAAGGCAGCATTTGCCTTTTTCCTGTCATGGATGTCCCCTTAGCCTTTTTCGCACACACGCAACCAACACTACAAGTCAGCAGGTACTATTTCACCATAGTTGGGTTGACCTAAGTATTATACCTATGGACCTACTTACTCCATAAAGGAGATAAAGGAATGAAAGAAGGAGACGTCACAGCACCAGTTGCACCCACACTGTTTTAACAAGACAACAGAGAGGTGGAGGATGCTGTCTCCATTGTGGAAAAAGTTCTGAACAACCTCCCCATCCTCCCTGATGTCCGTGTGGGGATTTGCAACCTTCACCGCCATACTAGGGATCTGTGTCCTGTACCCCAATAGGCCTCACTAATTGAGTCGTGATTATCCCGAGGATCAGCGCCTCTAATCCTACATGGATCAGAAACCTAGTTCACCCCAGACAAGCCCTAACGCCAACAGCCAAACCACCTAATTGGCTCATCTGTCGAGCCAACCAGATTGAATCACCTATCCTCGCAACTGCTGTGACCTGGGTTGTGAAAGGATGGATAGAAATGAAGGAGTAAAGTAGGTAGAGTCGGTGGGAGCACCCAGAGGGAATGAGAAATCCCACTTGGAAATCCATCCCAAGCATTAGAGGTGCGGCACTTACATGTTCATAGGTACTAATGGTGGCTGGCAAGGTAATTTTAAGCTCCCCGGCACTAGGTTTGTGCCTACCTTTCTCTTTTAACCAGATACGTTTCCCAGATACGTTACTTAAGTGTTAACGTTAAGCAATATATCTAAAAATTGATTTTTTTTACATTTATGATTTTATGTTCTAAATTGATCTGAAAATATATTAAATTTACGATTTTTATGATTTTCAGGGACATTTCATTAATGTGATAATTTGGTCATTGGGGAGATGAAACCTGAAACTTTATCGGAGAATGGAAAGGAGTCGTCTTTGTCGATCTATCAGCAGCTGGTAATCACAGATGCTACCCAATAAGATTTTGAAACTCATCAATGACATCCGATTTCTGTTATGGAAAAATATGCAATACTTTTTTATGTGATGTCTTGAAATCCTGGTTTAAACTCAGGAATATGGACGATGAGAAAGAAAACAGATGAAGTATTGTGGTATAATTCGAATGTTAAAATTAATAGAAAGGACTGTGTATTTTGAACAGCACCAATGGAGTATTAAAGGCGTTAATTTCATATCAGTTTAATTACTAGAAAACAGTGGATGATTATAACCAGTTTAAAGACATATATAAGATGGGTTGTAAAGTTTTTAAAAGATTTAGTGTTTTGAGTGCCTATTTAAAAAGGTTTCCCAAACAGCGACTGAGCGTCACATAATCCGTGAGCCTCACTGTAACTCAGCTGAGGAATGCTAAGAAAGCAAACCTCATCTGCATTTAATTGATGCATCAAAACCACAAACCTACTACTCCTACAGCACAACAAAAGTCGGTGTGGAATTACCAGATGAGTCTGGGAATTGATTATATAATATTGACTGGAAGAATGGGGTGTACTCAATACTTTTATAAAATGAACTATGGATACAAGGTCTCATTATTTTCAGTTCAGATTTATAAATAGGGAGTCTTCGTTTAATGATTTCCTCAACAAAATTGGTTTTCTAGATAATGATATTTGTCTTTTTGTGGAAAAGAGCAAGAAACTATCAAGCATTTGATGTGGTCATGTGAAATCTCTTCTCAATTTTGGGAAGAATTACATTTTGGATAAGTAGCTCAAATATCCATAGCCACATTTCATATTCGAAAGTATGCTTGGGTATTTATGAGAAGTATATAGTGGTTATTCCTCCTCTCTTAATGATGCATCATCATTTAGTGACAAAGAAATATATTTATAAATGCAGGGTACAAGAGGTTAAACTGATGTTTCCTGATTTTAAGGAATGGTTTATTTCATTGAAAAAAGTTGAAAACAATTGCTTTTAGCAAAAGAAAATTATGTTGATCATGTACAGAAATGGGAGCCATGAGAATCGGAAATGGAAAAGGAAAAATAAACAAGTAAATAGAAAGGGTTTGCATTAACAGGGCGGGTTTTACAACCTCTAGAGGATGCCTCATTGCACTTGATTTCGGATGTTTGAGGGTTGATCCTTGGGGTTGTAGTTAGTGGACCAATCAATGTTAGGATTTGAAATTTTGTCTCTGCTGCATTAACATTGGATCCTGCTGGATATGTTTTTAAATCAAATGTGATTGAATCTTAAGGCTGGTGAGTCTTAGTTTTGAATCTTTTTTTGTTGGTCAATGACTGAGTCCTGGGGGTTTTATTTTTGGATCCCTGAGTTTAGGGTGCAGTGTATCAGTATAGCATGACAGCATCAAGGTGGTATGTAAATTGTGCTGGATGGTATTTGGGTGCCTAATATTGTTTAATAGGAACAGTTTTGTGATCCAGGACTCGTCCCCTGTCTTGCCTCGGAGGAGTTAGGCCTTTTGTATACTTTTTAACCAGTTCGTGGTCCATGGTGTGGTGTACGTGCACTTGATAATACATGAAAATGACCTGCTCTGGAGGTGGGTCGTAATGTATGTAAAGTATTTTCTGTATGTAAGGAACAGAATTACAACATGGTGGACTGTGAGGCACGTGATACAAACAGATAGAAAGCCCATCATGGTCAGCTGGTTTTTTCTCAAGGTGTTCTGGTGAACTATGCGACAAAATGACAGGTGCCGGATCATGGAAGTGTACCTTTAGAAGAGCCCTTTTAGCAATTAAGCATGACATTGTGAAACGTCTTGTAATTTATGAAGCGTGTCTTCATATAGCCACAAATGAAAAACTGTTCTCAATATGCTAGTGGTGACTGATACGCCCTTTAATTTGGTTTTAATAGGTACATAATTTCTTCCACTATTGACGTTTCTTGTTTGTAACGTATGTACTTTGTATTTGTTTGTATAATAAGAGAACAATAAAGACCCTCACGGGCTAGAGAATTAAAAAAAAATGACATCCGCCTGACTGAGGTCAAAGGGTTGCTTACAAAACAAGATGTCCTTTGTTCAGCTAGGAGCGCGAGCGAAGTAAGAGCCTATTGCGTTGCTCAAGAATGGACTTCCCCAAGGGAGCGTGCTCGCACCTATTCGGCAAACATATGTACCAACGACCAACCTAGGAGAGTAGGAACCTGTCGTTTTATTCTATGCAGACGCTCGAATTAACGCAACAAGATGAGGTGGAAAATTCACAGTTGTCGAAGAGAGACTCTTCAAAGCTTTGGTTAAACTCACTCTTTGTTGAGGTAAACCACCTACGTGTAAATTCATCCAAGACACAGGAGTGTACTTTCCATTTTGCAAAACATGAAGCCAAATATCAAAACAATCTGATGTGATATCAAACTCCTTTGACACTTATGGCAAGATGGTCTTTGGAAATCTATAGGCCACCTGGGATACCCAGCCAAAATCATCCAACTACTTAAAGCCTCGACCCTCGAAAGTGCTGTGATAGTTTAATGATGACACACAAGCCAATTATCATCCAACATACGTGCTTCAAGGGTGTAATCTGTCCTCTCCACTCTTCAACCACCTTCTTGAGCGGTCCTTTTTTTCGGTATAGTCCTTAGAATGATGCTAACATCGGAATCCACAATTCAAGGCAAAATTGTTAAGACTTGATATTCTCTGAACTACTTGCTGATTCCAGTGAAGAACTTGCAAGTGCTTGTAGACATGGTCCAAGACGCCAGCAAGAAAATTTGGGATCACCATCAACATCGTTAAAACACAGTTCCGGTTATCAGCAACGTCGACTCACAAATCAATCCATTGACAATCGCCATTGGATAAAGTCAACTCAATTATCGTCGACCGCGTCACATAGTGACGCATTCGACATTTTTGGGCTATTCGGAGAAATTTGGCATGTACGTTTTTTTTGTACTAGTCTACATATTCACCAAATTTGTAACCTAAAGTGGCTTAATTATAAATATGTACAGTAAACCATTTATGACGTTTTCAAAACGGTGATTATCCGCATCACATAACCGAGTATTTGTCGAAAATCTATACTGGCGCAGCCCATGGCATCGGTCGTCTGCATTTTTGAAGTGAGGTGTCGCCTGGGGTGTTTTCACTGGTGAACGTATTTGTGGTACGACGTTATTTTGTGCAGTTCACGGTATAATTAGTATTTTTGTCCGTTTTTCACAATAGTGACTTATATCATGCAGAGACGCGTACCCATAACGACGTATTTTGGTCGTTAATTTGTTTATTTACACGTTGAAATTGCTATTTTGTCCGTTTTCACATATACGTATTTTTTTTTACCATCATCTTTTTGCATATCGATATAAATGGAAGCTGATTAGTTAAATATATTTGAACTTAACTTATTTCGGCGATTTTCCACTAGGGTTTTAATTGAAATATGTTTTAAAGCCGTTTTTCTCGAAATGCGTAATTTTGCATATACGTCAGTATGTGACCGCGGCCGACGAATTTGTTTATTTAGGAGGTGTGATCACCAACAAAGGGGTACCAGTTCTGTGGACATCAAGCGTAGGATTGGCCTGCCATTGGAGTTTTACAAAAACTATTCCCAATCTGGACAATGCTATAACTTTATAGAGCCCTTGTTCTTATACAGGTTTCCCAAAAAAAATGCAATCCTCTAGATGATTCTAATTTCAAAAATTGAAGAATTTTTGAAATTTTTTTCGCCACATATTGTTCAGTTTCGTCTCATTTGCGTTCATAGTTTTTTTTGAACAAATGCGATTACGTAAGTGGTATCAAATAATTTAATGCCATTCCAAGTTTGACTGATAATGCACAATCAAAGAATGCTTAAATACGTAGTGTTTGTTTTTTTTTATTTCTTCTTCTCTTGTCTCTTTGTGTTTATCCTTACCTCGTTTATTTTGGTTCAATTTACTCAGTTATAACCTTGTCAATTATTTAAAATTTAATGGCACCTAATCAACCAATGACAAACCAATATTGACCAATTAAGCAAATGTTCTCTGTTTTCACATTGATATCGTTTGATATCACTCAAGTTTTTCCAATGCTTGCTGGTTGTTTTTTGTTTGTTTGTTGTCTTTAAATTTTGTTGGTTTTTTTCTTATATCAATTGTCCAACCAGAACTTGAAGTCTCAATATCCATTTTACTATTTTAATTCATTGGTATTAATCCCACAGTGCCAATTTACAGATTCAACACGGATTTGCCAGACATACGAAAATAAAGCAGTTTTAGATTTGGCCAAGATGCTAATTACTCTAAATAGAGTTCCATGAACAAGACGTACAGATGATAAAAGAACGTGGATAAAACATACGGCAAATATTTTTTAGTAATTTATTTGTAAAACAACCGACAGGATTAGTACCAGAGAATGTTTTTTTGGAGTTGAAAGACATTTTATTCATTTTCAAAGTAACCGGTTCAACAATCTAAGGCAAACTTGGAATGAGGTATTGAGGTAGGGTTGCATAATAGCCTTTGTTTTTCACAACCAGTCACCCGTATCAACAAAAATTGAATGGGATAACAAATAAGCTCGCCATTTATCATATGTTTCTAAAATTTGAATAATTCTCAGTAAGTTGAAATTATAGCACCAACTTAGAGGATTGCATTTATTTTGGGACACCCTGTAATTTTTCCCTCTTTGGAGCTGAACATTCACACTTCGAGAAAGACAACAACGACTCCCTTTTCTTCGAGATGGCTTGACCCTGCGCATGATTTTGGGTTGTCAAGTAGGACAGATCAACAACCCACAATCAGAGACACGATTGACGTCAGATTCACACTAATTGACCTAATACACGCGATATGAGCGGTGGCGTGGATGGGAAAAATGTGAAACCACTCCCTTCCCGATTGTGTATTTTATATGATCGCACCTTTAATATTATCTCGATGTAAATAAAAGAAGGGGCTTCTTTACTGTGGCGCCCCCTTGCTTTGCATATTCGCCTGGCGCGATGGGCAGTCGACCAATCACGGCCCTGTCTCGTTATTTGCGGGAACGAGATTCTCGGCTGCCATATTGCCCCAAGGTGAATATTCGCGAGGTCGTACTGGAAGGTTGCGGTGTAAAACCAATTTTCTGCATTTTGAGGAGGAGAACGACGGTGGGGAACCAGTATCGAGCGGAAGTGCAACGTTATACTATCCATTTAACTTTAGGACCTGAAATTTCATGAAATTTATGTTTGAGTGATGAAAAGTGAGGGGTCAGAACAAAGCATGCGTGCAGTCATGTAAGTGTATCGCAAATTGCTCGGTGTATACCCGAAAGTTGAGTCATAAATTCCTCCAAATAATCGTAGCCCATGCTTTCAAAAATTAATCTGAACCCTGATTGGAAATGATGTTTTATCTTAAAATCTCCCTCGGTTTCGGTGCTATTTAGGTGCGATGCGCTGTGATTGAAGCAACTTAGGACATAATGTAACCAGGTATTTCCATTGTCACGTACATGGCCCGTGGTGCGTATTTGCGAAATCGAATCATGATGTCGATCACCTGCGTCACTTTCTGATGCCAAATTGCAATTTCACTGGGGTTTTGCATATGACCGGGACATGCTGCTAATTTTTGATGTGGCAATTCCGCGGAAATTAGTGTGGTCGCCGTTTATCTAGTGTAAATTAATGAGCTGAGCTATGATTGCGATGATTTGCTGAGTAATCGTAATTTCCATTTTTTTCTTTGTGTCTGGCATTCTTGCCTGTATGCGAGTAAATTAGCCTCGTCACCACTGTGCACGGACGGTGGATTCGAGTATGTGTTGGTTACGTGTAGGGACTTGGCCGAGGGCGACGCGAGTATGTGTTTATTCGTATTTCACGGCTGTGAGGGGACCGGAAGCGTGTGCAAGGCCGAGGATGGAGTTTACTAGCGTTCATGTACAAAATCGTTGAGCTTTTTGCGTTTGAATTCATGATAAGGCTGTAAGTGATAAAAGAATTATTATTATCTTGTATGGACATATGGAGTTGGGTTCGTTGTCGCCAGACTCATCTCCGGACTCGCACCCCGATACCTTAGATAGGGCATAGGTCATCTTCTTCTGTATTCCCCAGTTGTTGCTATAATTTCTGCATACTTCACATTTATTGTTTTTGAGGGGGGGCCTGAAATAATTAGGGATGTAGGATTTATTTTTTTTTTATTTTTCGAAATTAACCAATGTGTAAGGGAACATTGTGTCGGAGTACTAGTGTATCTTACGTTTTGTAGAGTGTGTTTTCAATAAATTAAAAGGATAAGAACTGATGCACGGTAGTGCCATATTGTAAAATAATTCGGAGAGACCGACGCACAAGTGTATCCATATTGCCACACATTGTGCCATATTGCCCCAAGATCGTACCAGGCGAATATATTGCCCCCCCAAAAAGAAGAAAAAAAAAGGAAGGAGGGAAGAGCCCAGGTCCATTGTTGATCCAGGGAGTTTTGCAATATGTGCCAATATTTGTCTGTGTACAAAAAATTGTGCTGTCAAAAAGTGTCTGTCGATATTAGTTAAGTTGTATAGGGGCTTCGCCCAATTGTCAACATCCCTGAGACTTATCCTAGGGGTGGGATTTGTAATAAGGTGAACTAAAATTATTATTAGAGCACAAGAGCTCCCGGAAACTTGTCGACCCCCTTCTTTGTCCCTCTGGCCCAATCACAACCGCAGTTTTCGGTTCCTCCTACACTGTTAAAAATAAACCTGTAAAAAACAGGCATTTGACTGGCATCTGGGACACACTACATGCAAGAACGTAAAATAATGGAGCCTAAAAATACGAACCCATTGCAGAGAACGTAAAATAACGGCACAAAATCTCAGCTTCAACGTTATTTGTTGGTTTTTGACTTGTTAAACTATACAGAAGAAAACATTTTACCCAGCCGCTGCCCAAATTTTCACGTTGTATCATGGGGCATCAACAAACGTTGTATTACGTTACAACGTGGTTGTAAAAAGTTCTATTTCAGGCAATTTTTGAGAAAAAAGGCAATAAACAAGGGAAAACGTGAAGAATTAAATTTAAACCAGTTTTTATACACTTTTTTTATATGGTATGGTCCAACATTCTAATGTCACAATTTTACTTTAATCTCATATGAATAACTAATACATGTACCTTACATAGGTACAAATATTAGATAATTAAAAATGATAGGGAAAATAAGATTTTGCATTTTTTTACATGACGTTTTACTTACGACGTTATTTAACACATTTTATAGGTAAAACGATTTTCATAGTTCGTATTCTTAACATTAAAAACAAGTAGTTACAAAAAGAACGTAATATTACGGAAAAATATACACGGTCAGCGTATAAAATACTACCTTTTTTTTCAAAATGTGTAGTAATTATTTTTTAGCCACTGTTTATTTTGTCATTTTTCTGCTTCCAAATTGTATTGTCTGTTAGGTATAGGTAATAAAGCGTGAAGATTATTGAATAATTGGGGTTACCGTAATTTAAAAGGTAAGACTGGTAAAAATTAGGACATTTTTAACAGTTTACACTTACCCGGGGTGTTTTTGAATTGTCAAAAGTCAACCAGCGCCACGCTATCACAAACGCTTTGGTTTGCGAGCGATCCATCGCCCCCTATCCTTCCCGCTACATAGCTAAGCTACTTTGGACATGGAATGAGGCGCTACCCTAAGATCACCCTCAATGGCAGATCCCAGGAAAACGGCCCCACGTAAGAACCCCTTATGCACTTGACAGACAACTCAAATCCATTGTCGAAGAGTTGGACTTCATTCTCTTTATCAAATCGTAGCACCATGTTTTACAATTTCCTTGAAAAAAGGCATTATTTTGATCTGTTTTTGCCATTGTAACTCACAGAGCCTCTGAAGTGGGCTAAAGCATCCGACCTTTTGGAGAATTCCTCTCTTCGGTAACTGTGCAGTCTGGTATCTTGTGCCTAATTCCAAGATCGTGTAACACGATCAGTTTCCTGCACTCCTAGTGGTGGTTTGTCCGTTGGCATGGATTGTTGAACAAGATAGGCTCTGCGCATATCTTTCTATGCGTTTTTGTGTTGTTTGTGGTCCCCATCGAGGGGCTAGGGGGAAACCAAGTGTAAATTCCTAATAAATACTTAAAATCATATACCGTCTTTTTGCCGCAAATAAAACTGGCCGCATTGTTTTTGGTCAAATTAATAAAATGTCAGTTTTATTTATTTTCCCCCACTATCAGTGACCAATAGATACACTAGACTTCAGCCAACAATTCAGCTAAAGATGTAATCAATTACGGCTCGGTTACGGGGTGTAGAAGAACACTTCCGATTCCTTTTCATCCGGTAGTGCTGACCATTGTTATATTGGTCTCACGGTTGAAAAGACTCAGGTGTTACCACCCTCCTATGTTAACGAAGTTCTTTTTTTTAATGTACTAAGCGCAAAATACTTATCCTCATTCGCAAATAAATAATTAGGAAGTGGCGTGGTCTAGCGGGTAGCAAGCTTACCTCTGGATCAAAGGGCCTCGTATCGAATCTCAGTGGAACCACTTTGCTGGATTTAATTCCGGGAACTCCCTTTTGGGATTTTGATTTGTATAACCAGATATTGATTATAACCTGAATGCCACTTTCGCCATGGTTCATTTGAAATCCATGAACCATGAAAGCTTGACTACCCATCCGGTTTGTTGTTTCGGGTAGTGTGTTGAATGTTTCCATATGCGCTGTTTAAGCTGCCTGCCTCCAGTTGCATTTTTCACTTCCGTACTTAATTATAAGTTGTCAGTTCCTCTAGCAATTTGGCCTACAGGCCACGATTTGAGATTAAAAGAAACCTTATTTATTATTATAAACTTGAGCTTCTATATGCGTTGTTCAATTAACTTTTGTTATATGTCTCGTGGACGCAATTCAGAAATACCTTCAAACACAAACAACGAGCTTCGTGCGACAAGTGATTTGTTGTATATAACAATCGATTTCAGATTTATCAGATTGAGATTCAATAATTTGGAATGTCCAAAGCACAATAATCTATACAATTCAAATTACACTTATCAATTCTAATCTTACTCAGAGTTCATTTATTCTCCAACTAAACGTAGCGTTTGCAATTCAACGTTGAATGTCCTCACAGCGAAGACTCCAAAATGACAGTATGCAAAGACACGCTTGAAAAATCTTCAAGTAAGATATTCATGGGAATTCTTCTCGTCCCAAGGGTAATTTTGTCCAGCAGTTCAAGACGAAACGGTTAAATATCCCTGTCTTATTCGACACACTAATATTCCACAGTTATATCATGTCCATGCATAATCACTCACGATTTCTATCTGTCCTTATCACTTGATATCATTTTTTTGACTCCTCAGCATCTTTTGGCCTTAAAGTACTTTGACAGTAGAATAAATTACAGCGACTCTGCTCACATGGAATAGATTCAATTTCTTTTCGCGCAACTATGGTACTTATGGTTGCTCCTCAATGCAGAGAAGAGTGTACAATAGCTTGCCTTCTTAGCATACCATGTTACTAGTGGAGCTTGGCCGAGAGTTCCTTCTACAAAATCCTCCATGATATATGACGTTGTAACAAGTGCCACTTGCATGTTCTTAAATAGACCTACACACATCATTCTTGCCTCATAAATCATAGTTAACCTTGCCATTATGGGGCTTAGATAACTAGATCGTAACCACCTTGAAAAAGAAAATTGACGAAAAACAAATTGTAGTACAAAATCTGGAGTTATTACCTGTTTTAAAACATTTTGTGGCTAATTTTACCTTACTAGTTTACACAGTGTCAATTTTACACTAGAATGTTTGGCATTGCTGCTTTCGTCTATATTAAAGTTGTTAATATTAACGTCTGAACAATATTTAGGCAGCTTTGGACACAAGGCATCGGACAAGAAATTTTTTCTTTTAATTTCATTATGTCTTATGTCCACGGACGCGCGTATTCCCTTGACCGAGTAAACCCTCAAACCTGACAAAGTCACCCTTGATTACTGTTTTTCATCTTGTGGATGAAAGTCAACGGATTGTGTTGACGACCCGGCTGTATACTAGCCAACATGGGTGCCCCCCATGCTTGTTCTCACGTACAACTTCACATTTTGCAATGAACAATAGCAAGGCACAGACATTCTCTCTCAATTATTGAGTGTTTTTCGGATATTTGTCAAAATTTTTTGATAATAACACTACAGGATGCATCTAAATCATTTTCATCTGCTTTCATGAGAACTCCACCACCGCCCTCCCATAAATCACTGGCATTCAACTGCAACTTTGTTTCCCCTTTTGAAAGTTGGCGACAACCGACAAAATGGCGCATTCATCAAAATAGACTTGCATGTTCTCGAACGCTTTTTGGCATTGCTCTGACCACACAACTTTGCGTTTTTCTTCACAAGGTTGGTCAGTGGAGACCACGCAATTTCTGAGAAATGTGGACAGTTTTTCTGTAATACACGACCATACCTAAGAATATCACTTGAGATTCTTTGCTTTTGTCCCTGGGGAATTTCTCATTCCTTCAACTTTTGCAGTGATTGGCCTTATTGCCCCTTGTCCTAACAAATGCCTAAGTATTGTGACCTGGCAATGACCAAAATTCAACAGATTCCAGTTAAACCTGCTTGAGATAAATTTCTAAAACAATTGATGTGGAGCTGTCTCATGTGGTCTTCCCATGTCTCGTGTACACCCAGGAGATAATCCACATAGCTGCACAATTATCTATGTCTGCAACTACTCTGGTCCCTAATCTTCGAAATGTTCCAGCAGAATTTTTGAGACAAATGCATTCTTTTGTATTGTATAGGCCATCGGTGCGTAAAAAGCTGAAATCTTCTTTGGAGGTCAGGGAGGGGAATTGCCCCCCAATACCCCCTTCAACAAATCAAATTTGACTAACAAATTTGGAATTTCCAACTCATCTATGCAATCATCATCCGTGGGATCGGATATGAGTCGGTTTTGGAAAACACGAAGGTTGCTTTTTTTTTTTCAAAAAAAATCCGTGAAAAAACGAATGAACAATCAGGTTGGGAACCAGAATACATGGGGGACTCCACTCACTATTGCTTGTCTACTATTCAATTGTCTAACATGTATTTCACAACTTCATTTATGATAGGTTGCAACTTGGATTGGATTCCAACCTATAAGGATGTTGCTTTATAGGACGGAGTCACACTACATTCAATGTCATGAGTTAGACAATGTGTTCACTGGGTACATCAGGAAATAATATGTTTCCATCATGAATTAATTCTGTCAATTCACCTTGTTACCTTGTGGGAGGTGACCTAGTTTCTTGTCTAAATTGGCAAGTATGTTCAGAATTTTGCAATTTGACACCATAATCATTTCTGTGTTTAAGTGCTGTCGTGTTCAGGTACTGACTCTGTGATGTCATCATTGCACACTATCACTAAAAGCTGACTGAATACCACATGCAGGCTTTAGTTATCATCAACCTCTGTCATTATACTCTGTGGGCATAGCATAAGTTATGTGACATAACTGTCGACGTTTACGTCTACCTGGTGTTTTGCTAACATAGTCAAGGTCTCCACTTTGTTCTTCAATCTCATATGGTCCAGAATACATGGCTTGCAAAGGGGAGGGGCCCTTGTATTGGAAAAAAGTGCCAAACAATTGGTCACTGGTTTGAATACTATGTCCTGGATATTTGTCATACACTGTTTTCATTTTGGCCTGGCTGTGTTTGAGATTGTGTTTGGCCAATTTTCTGTGGCTATTTGGAGCCGGGGTCTGAATTGTGACACATAGTCTAACAATTCACATCAGGATTTTCAACAACCACTTTTCTTTCCGTAGCTTCAATGGTCCCCTCACTTTGTGACCAACCACCAACTCAAATGGACTAAATCCTAATGATCTTGTACAAGCCTCCCTGGTAGCACATAACAGGAGATGAACCCTCATCCCATCCCTCTCAAATTCAAAACCATATGTGATCATTGTTTAAATGTTTGGTTGGTACCTTTCCAGGCCCCCTGGGATTCGTGGTATGCTGAAAACTGTACTGGGAAATTCCAACTGGCTTCCATGACTTGTTGGAAAAACCTGACATGAAAATTGGATCCCTTGATCAGATTGAATTGATTGGAAGGCACCTTACTAGGGTGAAAAACTTGGTTAGAGCTTCACTAATTCTGTGCCCTAATATTCTCAAGGGTATAGCTCAGGGAATCTTGTGGGAAGACACACAATGATGGTCAGTAAATACTGAGTTCCTGACTTGGTCTTTGGAGTGGTCCTACGCAATCTATTAACACCCTACTAAATGGCTCATCAAATGAGGGTATTGGTTGCAAGGGAGCAGTAGGGAATTTCTGATTGGGCTTGCCAACCATTTGACATGTGTGACAAGTCGTACAATTACTCTAGGCAATCTTTTCTGAGAGTGGCGAACCAAAAGATCAATTCTGTTCATGTGTTTTTCTCACACCTAAGTGCCCTCCTGCCATGGGATATATGGGCATGCCTATCACTTCCCTATGTTATACCTTTGGCACTACAATTGGATGCACAACCTTCCATTCTTTCATCTACATAGTGCATCCGGGGTGGTAGCCATTTCTCATGAGTCGGAACACCCATTTGTTTTGTCGAAACATATCAGGAATTTGCTCGTTTCCTGTTGCGTCAATTGCCGCTCAACCTAATTTCTAAGTACTGGATCATGTGCTGCTCATTTACCAGCTTGTCAGGCCTTAAAGGGTTCCCTTTACAGTCCCTAATTCAATGCTCGCGGGGTTGGATTTTCATTGTTTTACAGTTGTCACTTGTTGTGATCAGGGGCTGGGGATTTTCACTTAATTGTGATTTAGGCTCCCCTGAAGAGGGAAAGATGACCTCCAAATTCCTCTAACTTTGAGAGAAAAGTATCCCTAAATTTGGGACAAGGTCATCCTCGAAACTCTTCCTAATGTATGAGTATTTGACTCATCACCTGCTCACTGTTGTCTTGTTGAGGCCTTTCTGGTCATTGACCTAGTTTACTGCCACATCTGGGAAAATTTCAGTGAGTTTCCAATCAAAAGTATCCACTGTTACAGGGCACCTGGGAAACGATGGGATCTGGGAGTACTTGTTCCCTTGCAAATATTCCCTCACAACATGGAACCCTTTTACGGGAGGTTTTGTCTAACACCAATTGTGACAGATCCAGAAACCAGTATGATTCAAATTCATTTTGAAGAGGGACACTAATAAATCCTACCTATCCCCTGAATCAATGCACTAGTTCCTGTGGCTCTCAATATCAAATGGAAGGGCATCTTCCCATATCAGGACTGCGCGCAGCAGCAAGTGTCCGCATGATTCTAAGCGTTTGGATCTAAACTATCCCCTGAAAGTGACACATCCCTCCAAAACAAACAGGCCCTTAAAGTCATCCCTTACTTTTCTGTGTCAATCAATTTTGTGGAATCTTGTTTTTGAACAGAAGAATAAACTTTAACCAAAGTAGTAACTACAAACCTATTGGTTTTGATCCTCACCTTTTGGCGCACCCTTTTTGGGCGGAAGCAACACCGAGTCCCAACACAGGACTTTAAAAATGTCCGGCTTCTTACGGTGATTGCATGTGAACTGTGAGTTGGGTCCCATCCCATGTTTTTGATTAGCACCAATTACTGTCTTTACTCCCTTTTCATGGAACCTGACTGGGATTTCCCCTCCTGAGTAGCTAAATGAGACGCTTTGGTTATGACACGACTTATGTCTGTATTTGTTGTACCTAATAAATTCTTGCTAGGCCTACTTGAGTCAAATCATAGTCGTCGGCCTTCACGGCTGCGTCACGCAAACTGTCAATTTGTTTTCATCAAGGGGTCCGTTCCCCAAACTCGGGGCGTTAACCCTACGTGTTATACTAACTCATGCGTAGGGCCTACACAAACAGACCTTTCATACCACTGACACCAAGGCTTTGGACAAATGGTCCACTCAGGCCTGACATAGTCATGCACGTAGATTCCGACCGGTTCGGGAACGGAACCCAGATGTGTTTTGATATCGGGATGTAGACACTGTTTGAACTCTTCAAAATAACATGAACTCCTAAGTTGACCAAAATTCTGCCCAACTTCTTTTGAGAGAGAAGCCAGCGCGATCAAACATTGTTCCTTTACACGGGCAATTCAACAGGGTTGGTTCATCCTTTCGACAAGAATGATTTTTTTGTCTATATGCCTCTGGCACCAATTCATATGCTTTGGAGCATGCTGCTTAACCTCGTATAATCACTACATGTCTGTCTATGACATGGCCCCGAATATATTTCTCGGGCTTTACCAATGAACACTGACTGTAGTAAAAGGTCAAGATCTTGGGCCATTTCAAACTATTGGCAATATTCTCAAAGTGTAAGAAGTATTTGTCTACTTTTGTTTCTTGAAAATTTTGGAACCAAGGCGAATATTTTCGGCGCATCAAAACCAGAGGGCTTGGACGAGTCTGATGAGAGCCTGTTGTTTCAAGTTTTCTAACTCTAGCGGAGCTTCAAACTCTTTCTTTTTCATATCCTTTTTTAAAAAGAAAAAAATAACACTTCTTTTTTTTTTTTTTTTGTGCATTATTTTGCATTTGCATTGGAAGCTTTTCTTTATCTAATTCGATTCATCTCGTTTTTGCTGCTGCCATTTCCTTTGTGCAGTTCCATTTTTTTCAATTCTAAGTCCTTTTGAACTTTCAAAGCTCTTTCAATTTACGCATCACTTGTGCCCTGTTCCAGAAACTCTTCTATCCTATCCAATATGACATATCTCATTTTTCCTGGACAAATTTCATCAATTATTTTTTGATGATCTGTTTTCTCATGGATGTTTTGCCTCAGTCCTAAATGCCTTGGCTAGTTCATTAACTCAGGCTTTCTCAGCTTCATCAACTTCTCCAAGTTTTGCCCAATAACTGGATTAAACTCCATTGTATCTGTACTCTACAACACAATATAATAGACTTGAACCAAACTTACGTAGACATGTATACACACAAAATTGTGTATTCTGCCAAATGTGCACAATGTTTAAATATTCATCACATTTTGTGTAAATTCTGAAACAATAGGCTCAAATTTATTCTCAATTCAATTCCGACGGACGAGCCCCAATTCTGTTATGACGTCTCGTTGGGACGTCTAGGGTCAGTCAGAAAACCTTTCAAACACAAATCGCGCCCAAATTCACATTACGTGTATTTTTACAACCACTCGTTTTGAGAAAATCGCAATTCAAAAAATCTACGCGGGAAATCATGTCTATACGGTAGAACGAAGCACCAACCAAGAAACATCTATATACTGTTTGAAGAAAACCATTTAAAGTCCAAATAAACCATAATACAACTTAATACTGCAATATATTATCTTAATTAGCGTACAAAGTTATAAGTCTGGATGTGAAATCACAAATAATGTATATGCAAAACACGACGAATTTTTACACCGTTGTTGTTCAAGTACGTAAAATAGATCACTAGGTGAAAAGCTTGTTTACGTAACGCGTAATAACGATGGAAATACGTCAAAATAGGTCTGTATGTGAAATCGTTTATTTTGGGATCGGCAAAATACGACGCTATATAAAAAGTGTAAATGAATGGAGATTTTAAAAATACGACAGTATGTGAACACGGATATGATGATTTTGAGGAAAAGGATAAAAAATCGTAATTATAAACTAATTTAATTCGGCATCCTTCAATTTTGAAACTTTGTGGATGGCAGAACTCGATGAAGTAAGTAAGTAGGCGGAATTTCGCAAAAAACCTCAAAATGTGAAATACGACAGTATGTGATGCAGGCGACCGAAAATAACGAGCCTTGTGCACAAGTGATCTGACTTGTATATAACAAAACAGATAATGATTTTAATCAGATTGGACAAGAATTTGGTATGTCCAAGAACACTTATCTAAACAATTCAAAATTAACTTTAAATGAACTTGAGTAATAAGATTTAGAAGTGATGTCTCCAACTAAAAGTAGCGTTGCGGTTCAAACGTATTATCTCCTCACAGCGCAGACTCCAAAATGACAGTAGGCAAAGTCACGCTTGCAAAACATTGCACAGTAAATATTCCATGGGAATTCTTTTTTTCCTATTTCAGTCCCAGGAAGTAATTTGTCCAGCTGTTCAAAGACGACCCAAGGTTAAAAAAGTCCTCGACAAACATTAATGCACAGTATATCAGTTCCAAGATTGCTAATCACGATTATATCTGTCACATCTTTGGAATCCTTTTGTTGATTCCCAGCACTTTGGCTTCAAAGACGACAGTAGAATATTACAGCGACTCTGCTCCCATGGAATTATTACATCCTGGCACTAGGTTCTTTACAGGTCTGCTCCATCAATGCAAGTTAAAATACAGCTCATGACTTCTAGCTTACTTGATTTAATATGGATGTGGCCAGAGGTCCTTACTCAAATCTCCATTATTATATTATTCCAAATCCCATTTTTTGATTAGCACCATTACTGTCGTTACTCCCCTTTTCATGGGAACCTGACTGGGGATTCCCCTCCTGAGTGTCTACCAGAGACGCTTTTGGTTATGGACCCGCCTTTGTTTGTTTTGTTTGTACCTAATAAATTCTTGCTAGGCCTACTTGAGTCAAATCATAGTCCGTTTCCGCTTCACGGCTGATTCACGAAGACTACTTTCCAATTTTGTTTTCATCCGGGGGTCCGTTCCCCAACTCGTGCGTAACCCTACGTGTATACTACTCATGCGTATGTCCTACAACAACAGACCGTTTCAATACACTTAAACACAATGCTTTGGACAAATTGGTTCCACTCAGGCAACAAGTATGCACGTGCTTTACGACCGAGTTTCGGGAACGACCCCAGGATTGTTTTGATATCTGATGTGACCTGTTTTGAACTTCTTCCGCTAACATGACCCCTAAGTTGAGAACCCGAAAAGTCTGCCCAACTTCTTTGAAGAAGCCAGCGATCAAACATTTGTTTCCGTTACCAAAATACACGGCAAATTCAACATGGGTCCGGTCATCCTTTTTTTTCTTCTGACAAGACCTTATTTTTTTGTCTATAGCCTCTGGCAAACCAATTCATATGCTGCTTTGAACACCGCCTGCTTAACCTCGTCATAAGCACTCATCTTTCTAAGACATGGCCGAATATAATTTTTCTCGGCCTTTACCAATGAACACTGACTGTAGTAACACGGTCCAAGACTCCTTGGGGCCATTTCAAGCTATTGGCAATTTCTCAAAGTGTTAAGATTATTGTGTCTACTTCTTGTTCTTGAAATTTCTGAACAGGCGAATCTTTTTCGCCGCTACAAAACCAAGGGCTTGGAAGATCGATGGCCGCCTTTGTTTCATTTTTGCTTTGGTTTAACTCTAGCTGCGCTTCAGCTCTTCTTTCTTTTTCATATCCATTTGCATTTGCAACTCCATCTCTTTTGTTGCATTTCTTTTTTGCATTTGCATTTGATAAGCTTTTCCTTTTTCTACTTCCGATTTCCTTCTCTTTTTGCGCTGCCCTTGGCCTTTTGTTGCCCAAAAATTTTTCCTTTTTTTTCAATTCTAATTCCTTTTGATTTTCAAAACTCTTTCAATTTTAACGGCATCACTTGTGCCCGTTGTTCCAGAACCTCTCTCTATCCTTTCCCCATATTACTATCCCAAAATAAATTCTTCCTGGACCAAATTTTCAAATCAAATTATTGTGATGATCTGTTTCTCATGGCATGGTTTTTTGCCTCACGTCCTAAATGCTTGGCTAGCTTCAATTAACTCAGCTTCTTTCTCATCTCATCAAACGTCTCCAAGTTAGTTCCCAATAAACTGGAATTAAACTCCATTGTATCTCCTTTACTCTAAACCCAATATAATATTGACTTTGAACCAAACTATACTGTAGTACATGTATCGAACCCACCAAATTGTGTATGCCAAAATGTGCACAATGGTTTTTACAACTTAATCACATTTTTGTGTAAATTTCTGAACAATAAGGCTTCAAAAAATTTATCTCAATTCAATTCCCGACGACGAGCCCCCCAATTCTGTTATGATGTCTTGTAGACGTCTAGGTAGAAAGAAAGACCTTTCAAACACAAATCGTTCGCAATACATACCTTCGTATTTTACAAAACACGTTTTCAGAGAAAGTCGTAATTCAAAATCTACTGCGACATTTCATGTCTATACGGTAGTAGCTAAGAATACGAAGCACAAAAGGAAAACATCTACACTATATGTTTTGAAGAAAACATTTTAAAGTCCAATATAAACCATAAATCCAAACTAATACTGCACTTTATATTACTAATTAGGTAACAAAAGGTTATCAGTCTGTATGTGAAAAATCACAAATAATGTTATATTGCAAAACATAAGACGCAGTTACACCGTTGTTTGTGTTTCAATGTACGTAAATAGAGCACTATGTTGAAAAAAGCTTGTTTACGTACTTACGATGGAAATACGTCAAAAAAGGTCTGTATGTTAAATCGTTTATTTTGGGATCGGCAAAATACAACGCTATCAAACACGTGTAAATGGATGGCGCTTTTAAAATAAGACAGATGTGAAATACGGATATGATGATTTAGGAAAATGATAAAAATCTGTAATTATAAACTATTAATTAGGGCATCCTCACATTTTGAAACTTTGTGGCTGGCAAGAACTCGATTGAATTAAGAAGTAGGCGGGAATTTCGCAAAAACCGCAAAAATGTGAAATACGACAGTATGTGATGCAGGCGACGAAATAAACGAGCCTTGTGCACAATTGATCTGAATTGTTATATAACAAAACAGATTTTTAATGATTTTAATAAAATTAGGTTAAAAACGCGTGTTTTTTTGTTTTTTAAATTTTATCTAAAAACAATCAAAATCTAAACTTAGAAAGAACTCTGCGTAAGATTAGGAATTGATGTCTCCAATCTAAAAGTACCGTTGCAGTTCAACGTGATAGCCTCACAGCGAAAGACTCCAAAATGACAGTAAGCAAAGTCACGATTGAAACTCTTCAGTAAATTTCCATGGGAATCTTTCATCCGAAAGGTACTTTTGTCCAGATGTTCAAGACAGACAAGGTTAACTAAACAAAGTCCCTCGACGACACTAAATATTCCACAGTATATAAGTCCAAGATGATAATCACGATCTATCTGTCCACAATCCTTTTGGAATCCTTTTTTGATTCCCAGGAACTTGGGCTTCAAAGACGACTCAGTAGAAAAATTTTTTTAAATTAAAGAGACTCTGCTCACAGGAATATAAATCACTGGCCACTAGGTCTTTTAAAGGTCTTCTCCTCAAGGCAGAGTAAACTAGCTATGACTTCTAGCTACTTGTTACCAGTGGATGCTGGCAGAGAGTCCTTACTCAAATCTCCATTAGATATTGACTTCACAAAGTTCCAAGTCTTAAAAATAGAAGTACCACAGCATCATGAATAAACATTACCGGGCACTAGCTGACCAATTGGAATTCACTGATTATACCATCATGACGTACATCACTTACAAATAACTTAGGAGGAATCCCCCAGATCATGCAATTTTGATCTTAAAGCATATAAAACAAGTGGACTCAGTTTACTAAGGTTAAATCTTGGGGAATTCCACTTCCCCTATGTGCAATCTAAACAGGTGCACCTTGTACAAACAACACTAGGATATTCCCCTTTCTCTTTTTAAGTAACAAAAGTACTTTTCCCACGTGAGAAATCTTTCTCAAATAAAATTTTAAGAAAAAAAATTAAAATACTATTTCAATCACAAAATGGAGGGAGGCTATTTAACACTTGTCCATGTTTTTTCATCATTTTTATTCGAAAGGAAGAAAGACAAACAAACATGCCAGAAGTTGTGGACAAGCTTTGCCCTAAACAACTTTGTGCAGAATTTTTAAAATCCGTAACTTATTGCTTCTAACTTCATTGTATTAATTAGCTTCAATTTACCGCGCTTTCAGAAGAAAAGGAACGTAGCGTCACAACGCCATATAATAAGTAAAACTAGTTAGTTATTGTGAAAGAGGACGGGATTTTGTTATTCAACCCGAATCGTGGAGGTATAACACCTGGCATACAATGGCTCGATACCGGGCCCATGCCCATTGTAAATATGTAGTTAATGTTTGCTGAAGCAAGTCTAGACAGATTCCATTGGACACTGATATTATGAAAGAGACATTGATGTGATATTTTTAAGGTTTTATTATGGAACACAGACGGTTGCCATGTTTAATAATTATCAATAATTTTACACCGTTTTGTCCTATCCCCTTTGGAATGTACTACGGAAATTTGGTTATGCAATCTTGTTATTTGGTCTACGCCCCTGTAGTCCAGGAGAGGTGCGATCACGCCCCTGGGTAGCCCATTCTTGAGCTATGATGGCATTGGCTCTTCTTCGCTTCTATCTGAACAAAGAACACCCTGTTTTTTTTGCAAGCAATTAATTATTTTGATGAGCTCAGTCAAGCGGATGTTCCTTGGTGAGTTCCAATATCGTATGGAGCAAGCAATCCTGTGAATAACCCCAGTGCCATAACTAGCTGCTGATAGATCGACGAACTTGGTTTGGGTACATCTGGCTGCTTTGGAGGTTCTGTTGCATACCTCCGAAGCTTTCGGATAATAATAATAACAATACTACTACTACTACTACTACAAAAAATAAAATAATTAAAAACTTAAATTATAATATAATCGCGTGATTTATAATGCGTTTTTTACCTGATGATTCAAGGCGCCCGACCATTTTACGTGTTGCTGTATCGGGAATTCCCGAGATTGAATTGAGGGTGTTGAAGTCTACCGACGAGGTTTGGTAGAACTGAATGTCCACACTACAAAAATCTGATAGCCCCTGGGCTCAATGATGGGGCTTCGATGTTTTGTTGTCCACAATCATTGGGGTTGCTTCTACCACGGTGCCTGTTTTTCACATATAGCATTTCCATACTGACGATGTGGCTATCGTGCAAGAACCATTTCTGGTATGTTTGGCGATAACTATCACTTCTCTGCACCTGTTAAGAATACACTGTAAAAAAAAAACAAACGGCTTTTGACTGGCACTCAGCTGGGACTCCAAGTGTCAGAACTTAAAATACTTGCCGTAAAAATACGCAAACTATTCAGGAACGTAAAATAACAACGTGAAACCACAGCTTTTACGTTATTGTTTGTTTTTTTTATTGTTTAAACAGTGTTAATAAATTAAAAACGTTTTATTGCACTTTTAACTTTGTAGCTAGGGCATCATAAAACCTAAACAGTGCCTTTACGGTAACCACGTGGATGTAAAAATCATATTTTAGGCAAACGGATTTCAAGAAAAAAAACAATGACGAAAATAATATTTGGAATAACCGGAGTGACCGTAACATTAGAACATTTTTAACAGTGTGTGGGTTTGTTGCAACATAGGACATAGCATATGGAGTATACCCAGGTCAGCAATGGTGGCATGAACATAAACCTCCCTCATTCATGAGAGCGGAAGCCATACTGAGCGGATACGTAATCCACAGACATTACCTTTAATATATATGGAATCAATTAGCTCTATAGCTATTTATCACCTCAAAGTTGTGTCCTCATTCCGTGTGGACTTGTGGTTGTAATGGGTATCATGCATGCCGCGTAAGGCAGGCGATCCCGGGTTCGAGTCCCGGCGAGTGCTCTTTTTTGGCTTTCTTCTACTCTGATCGTTCTTTTCTTTCAAATTACCTTGTTTCATCTTTATAGGCCTAACGACCCATTTTAAATGGTATATAAGCGTTAATTAATATCAACCCTTTGATTAGTACTTCCACAGGTATCCTCCAAGAATCGAACATACCGTTGACGGCTATGGCGCGCCTCAACCAGTAAATGACTTTTAGTATAGCTGGAAAGCCACTACAATTTGAAGCGGGGTGGAGATGCATCTATAGTTTTCGCTATTGCAGACTGATAACTTCAAAGAGTGATGAGGAGAGTTTTTGATTTGGTATTGCATTATCCAATGGCATATCAAAAATGTGAAGACACCTAATATAATCAAAGTTATGTTCCAAGATGATTGATGGGTATGTCTGAACATTTTCGTCCACGTACACGTTCTTTATTAGTATCGGGCATTGTATCATACTTTATTATCATGTCAACTTAATTAAAATAATATCTACAGAGACACAATAGGACATCGTATACCCCCATCTCTGTCCCCTTTCCGAATATAAAAGAAACGATGTTTTAATGTTTCTTATTTAATCATGGCAAGTGACGTGTCCCTTTCTTTCTACAACAACCACGTATAGAGAACATTTTATCTCTTTATTTCCTTCCCGTGGCCGGAGCACGGTCTTGTTGAAAAATCCAATTTGGCCAAGCGGCACATTATAAAAAAGAATAGCATTTACGATTCATAAAAAACCTGACGTTAGATATTTCAAGCCAAAAAAAAAGTAAGTCTCTAGAGGCAAAATAAGAAGGATCACATAATCATTTAATTATTGTACTTACAAATCATACGCGGGAAAGCCTGATAAAGTGGTCGAATGGCGACACAAAAAGAATAGAATTATGGATATAGTCCACTTGCACATTCAAACTCTCCAACCCCAAAGTATGACCTACGGGTTGAATTGGAAAGCCGTGGGGTTGACGTAATACAAGCAGTCTAAGATTTGTAATTATTCTTACATTCGCCGTATGGTTAGACACATGTGTATATTACTCGCTGCATCTGTAGGTTATCTTCAAACGTGGTAGGAATATGGGTTAACATGTTATAGGTATACCATTGCCATGTATGATTCGTTTGGCAACATCTCCTTCCTCTCTGATTCTTTAAAACTCCTACCACAACCTTCATGGATGCATCTCCAGCTGCACACATTATAAACCATAAGGTGCTTTATTCTTAAAAAATTATTTGCTTTCTTGGAAAGGACCAAATTCTCGATTTTCATCGCAACGTTTTCGATTGATACGATAGGAATATTATATAATATTATATTTCTTATGGTTTGAATTAAATTAAATTCAAGAAATTCAAAACAAGCCGGGATGATACCAAATTTCCAGGGGGGGGGGGCCTAAGTCAAAGGTAGATCACGACCAGGAACTTTATATATTGGATTATTGATACCTTTAAAAAAAATCATTATGTTAATGAATGTCTTAAGAGACAGGCTCAAATAGTAAACCATGAAATGTATTTACTGGAGGCCACCAGTCGGGTGTAAACGATGTCGCCATATTTTCTTTGTCTTTGGGCCCTGCATACAAATGAGGAGGGACATCGCAAAGATGTCTTTTGATCATGACGTTTCGAAAAGTTTTTCTTAGACAGGTGCAAAAAGAATGTAAAGATTAGAAAAAAAAAATATATACATACTTCGTGTGTCCAATAATTCGCTAAACCTATACGCAAAAGCGCTTAACAACATATTTGCACGAAGAAATATTGTTCAGAAAGAAATAATACTAACAAACAATTACATTATTTTTTTTAAATAATACTTTGGAATAAGACGTTGGCTTGGGGTGTTTTGACCCCCCCTCTTTGGGGTCTTAAAATTTGGTTGACCCCCCCCCAATACCTTCAGACAAAAAAGCAGGCAAATTGCAGGAGGCATACAAAAACACATACAGAATTCCCTATAGGGGAGACCAGGTAAGTCCAGCCTATTCAGAGGTGGACCCTGACCAGTAAAGGTAAAAAAACTGACGATATCAGCAGGACATGGCGATAAGCAAGTGGCCCAGGGCTGGGTGTGGTCCTCTTCTCACGCAAAGCACAAAAACCCTGCAATCTTCATTTTGTATAATGTAGTATTCTCATGCAAATTAATAGAACCATTTGAAATTGGTTAGTGAGTTCACCTCACCACAAATAACGGGTTTGCAAACGGTCTTAAAAATAAAAATCTTAATCCATGTTACTTGGAAATGCTATGTGTAAGGGTGGTTTGTTCTGAATATATGTAAGCATACAAGTACATGGATATATCAATTTCTATAATTTCTTGCAATTTTTTAAAAACAATTGGTTGGAGGGAAACTATTTTCAACTACCGTACAGCAATCAAATGTGAAACAAAAAACGGAAAGAGAAAAAAATGTTTGCCATAGTACCCTCTTTAGCAATCTACAGGAAAAAGTCTTTTTATTGATGGCCTACAATAAACAGTACCCTAAAAAGGTCCCCGAACCCTCAAATAACAAAATTAATTCGTTACATGTAGAACTTCGAATGGGTGGAACATAGAAAGAACCTCTTGCCTTGGGGAATATAAGTAAAGTGGTTTTAAAAGAGAATTATTGATGTGGGGGGCCTCTGGGTGTGGTGCGCTTTTCATAGATACATTTTTCTTTGTAAGATGATAAAACAATGTGACAATTTCCAATGTGGCTCACAATAGATGATAATAACTTGGGTATGGACAACAGCAATTAAAAAGTAATCGATAGGTAGGTTTGTTTTGAATGTATTTTTTTTTTTTTTTTTTTTTAAAAAAAAACCACTCTAAAAAGAGTAAATCTCACTCAACAAAAGAGCCGCTGAGTGTGACGCATCTTGTAAAGTGAGATCCACTCTATAGAGGAAAAAAATAAATCAAGCAAAGAGTGAAGTGATACTCCTTTTTAGAGATGACCTAAGGGGGGGTTTCAACCCTTTATTTTTTTTAGAGAAAAATAAACAAAAGAACAAATAAATTAGAAATTTCACTCTTTTAGCGTGTGATTCTTTGAATTTTGTTTGTTGGTGAGTTATTGTATGTGGCGGTCAGTAATTCATAGATCGTGACATGATGAATGGGTTGGTATTAGGCAGTTCAGGTACCTATTACGTAATCGGTGACCCGATCGACTGCACTGAAGTCTGTGTGTGTGTGGTGTGTCGAGAGCAAAACACATTCTACAGAAATCATTCAATTTAATTCAAATAGCTAAATCCCAAGTCATTCCCGACTCAAATATGTGTCGCAGCATATCTTCCCTCTAACTTCTAAAACGGAATCGAAAAAATGAAGTGGGTGGTTTAGCTAATCATGAGTATACCGTGCTAGTCATCTCACAAAATGAGAACGTTTTCGAGCACTTTCAACGCCCATTTGGAAACGCATTGTAAACATAGACCACGCCGCTTGGCACCTCTTTTGATGAGTTTAGCATTTAAGTTGACTAACGGGGACTGACGAAATGTGTAATCGGAGCGGTGCGAAAGGTTACAGGCTATTCACAGTGTAGGTTTTTGGAAAGTTTTGATGACAAGCTAAAGCTGGGCGTTTTTGTTGATTGTGAATCCAGATGCGTGGTTCCCTGAGATAGGATTTTTGAAAATTAAAAGATTTTTTTCTCCACAACGGAAAGCTTTCCAGAAAATCAACCAAATGTCTAGATTACAATATTTATCAAGAATTTTTGTAGTTTTTTTACAAGCAAATTTTATCGCTAACAGCTCTCCGCAATGAAGACTAATATGAGCATGCATTATTAAAGTGCCACTCAAGGAAACCAGCTGGCATGCCAAACTGAAAAATGGCAACCCTTATAATGCAGTATGTGGTGCTTACGTGGCTGGTTGCGGTGCTTGGGTGCTGTGCTTTTTTTGACAGTTGTGATGTTAAGATCCCAAAATAGTTTGTATCTCAGTGAAATATGAAGTACCGTAATACTTCACAGCGAGGTATGGGCTTCGAAGCTAGAATGAAAAGCATTTCAAACACCAAACTGTATTTCCATTCTAAATCCGCAGAAATTTCACACTAGTTTGATTAGGTTGCCTTTATAGCAGGTCCCTCAAGTGCTTCTTGAAGAATTATTAATTACATTAGGCCAACCAACGGTATTTTACACCAGGGGAATGCTTATTTCAATTCTTTCGGCGAACGAAAAATGTTCGCATTCACCCGTCGCTTCCGTTTAAAAAAAATCTAAATGCCCCTTGAAAGTTCATTGTTCTTCCTCGCTTCGTGTAGAAAAAAATATTATTCCACTCCTGCTCGCTTACAATTTATTCGCATTTTCCCCTCCAATTCTCTAGTTCCCTGCGTAAATAATGACCCCCGCCCTTAGTTAATTTTAAAAAATTTTCACGAGGGGGGGGGGGGGTGGGGAGGGGGGAGATGGCCACTCACGCCAATATAAAATTCTTAGGGGGTTTAAGGCTAGTTATCTCAGACCCAGAGGCACTTGGTGACGTGGAAAAAAATAGGTTTTGGGTGAGGACAGCCAAATTGCCCATAAATAGGGGTTATTTGGACGACAACTTGCTCAAATTATCAAAAATGTCATTTTTCAAAAACTAGGGTTATTTGGTGAATATTTTCAAAATTCTCCCCCCCCCCTCCAAACAAACAAATAGGGGTCTTGGGGGATTGATGAGGGTTAAACTTTAAAAAATATGGCGGCTTTGGTGGACAATGATGCTGAAAACGAGGGTCTTAACAGCCCTTATATACATTTTGCTCATTTTGGACAAAAATATGTAAATTAGGTCATGAAATATATTTTCAACTCTATTGTGTACAAAGTTCTGTTTTTGTAAAGGTTTGAAGAAAAACAACACTGAAAACACAGACTGATTAGCTTGTAAACTTCCCCAAAAGTCAAAAACTTCATGAAAAAATCTCCAAATATGCCCACTTTTTGCCACAATATGCAAATTAGGCCATATGCCATATTTGATACAACTCCTCTATTCATATTGTGTGGTAAAGGCTTTGAAGGGGGAGGAAGAGAAGAAAATAAAATTCAGACCCGATTCGATAGTTGTAAAATTCTCCAAATGCAAGAAAATAACAAAAATCTTAAATTTTGCACATTTTTGGTTTTTTTTTAAATCAGTTCATAGGCCAAATTAAGTGAGATATTGGGCTCATTGGTTTCATAATTATTTGTTTATGTTTATAGAAAAATACTGAAATTTTCAGATTTGTTTGTATATGGTGATTTAAAAAATACAAATTTGCTCATTTTGGTCAAAATATGCTAATAGGATTAAATAAGACTTATCGAATAGACTGCAATTATGTTGAGGTATTAGAGAAAAGTTGCAGACAGAAATGAATGATATTGTGTAAATTTCTCTCTAAAGTAACATCTAAAGGAAATCTATATGAAAAAACACAACAAAATTAAACATTTTTCCTTAAAAATGATTAAAATTAGTTGGTAATTGGCGAGTCAAATGCTTTCTGCATATTATGTAATCTTTAGGTAACATTATTCAGGAACATAAACTCAAAAAATCAAGTGTATACCTTTTATCGTTAAGATTCTGCAACATATTTTTGTGTGAAAGATGACAGTACCACGGTGCTAGGCAAACATAAAGAAAAAAAGACTTGACCTTTGACAACTGGGGTCTCCCCAAATGATCTATGTCGAGTACAAAAAAAATGAATAACTTTGCAAACCGGAAGTGTCCGATTTCAAAAAGTCGAAACAAGTGGTCTGAGTTGCGATGACGAAGAATGAAGGTAGGTTCTCTAGTTCATACTACAATACATTTTAAATCCACGGATCTGCCAGAAACTGTTTTCACCGGAACTGCCTATTGGCTACATTTACTGACCCCACTGTGCCCGACACGACTCAGAATTTAGAAGCCTTTACGGATTAAAGCACAGTATCACATGCGCTTTATTCCGTAAAGGCGGCTGAATTCTGGAGTCGTGTCAGGCAAAGTGGGGTCGGTAAATGTACCAACCCTGAAGATTGTGGCGCATTCATTGGCTATGAGTCGTGTGCCACTGCACGATGTGCATGCATGACGTGGGTTTGTTGATCCTTGGTATGCATGCCCGCCGTGACATGCATTATTGTGCGTTTGTACATCGCCAGGCCGGCCTAGCTTGGCCCGCCAGACTAAAAAAAACAAAAAAACCGTATTTACGAGTGATATGACAGTAAAATAACATTTAATTGGCTTCTCCTCACTTTGTTGTAAATGCTATGAATTGTGACCGAACCATACAATATATCCCCGTGTAAGATATCTATTGATTTCTTCACACTTAATTTCACTTGCAACTTGAGGATGCCTTGTAATATATGTACATATCAAATTGATTATTTTGTATTCAGATCACGATTTCGTGTTCTAAATGAAAATAACACCTAATGAAGGTGGATCTGAATCCAAACCGGATATCTAGGGAGTTAGGTATAGATTAACCGAGGGATAGGTCTATAAATTACTGTATCCATAATAGTCGAGGGGACATGTCCTTCTTGCTTTGTTTTGTAGTCTCCATCGGGGGGCTAGGGGAAAAGCAGTTGTCAAATTTCATAATTAATTATTAAATTCATATAATCGTATGTTCCCACAAATAAAAACTGGCAACATTTTCTTGAAAAAGAATCAAATGTTCACTTCAATTTCATCACATTTTATCCCCAATATCATTGACTAGTGGATACACATAGGGACTTGCAGAAAACAATGGGAGCGTTAAAAGATATTCAATCACCGGCACCGGTAGCGGTTTTGTTAGAAAAAACACTTCAAATTCACTTTCAGGATGGGAGAGCAAGGACCATTGTTAGATTGTCGCGCAGCTGAAGAGATTTCATGCTGTTACGCTCTCCAATTAGACTGAGTACTTTTCAGGACAAAATAACTTACCTCATTCACAGATTAAATAAATATGAGAGGTCTATAGTGCGTGTTCAATTAACTTTGGCCATATTTTTCATCATTTATTAGAAAAGGAAGAAACAGGAACAAACATCGTGAGAGAATGTTGCTGGGCATGCATTGACCTAACAACTTTTGGCAGAACCAAAAATCCTAACTTATTCTTACCTTCATTTAATTCCAATTTACCGCGTTTTCAGAAGAAAAAGAAAATTTAGTCTGTCCAACGACCTATTGTAATTGTCACTGGTTAGTAGTGTGAGGGGGAGGACGGGTATTGTCACTCAAACCGAATGTGGACCCTGTGGCCGGTGTCTTTCCGGGTGGTAACACCTGGCTATAACAATGGCCCTACATACCCAGGCATTCGTATATGTTTAGCTCATGGTGAGCTGAAGTCTATACAATATCCATTGGTACTATGTATTGGGAAAACGAAAAATTGAGGTGACATTTAGATATTTTTAGAAAATGTGCCAGTTTTATGTGCGGGCGGGAACAAGACAGTTATGGGATCGTAATAATTTATTATGAATTTACACTTGGGTTGCCCTAGCCCCAGATGGGGACTACAGAATTGTTATAAGTTGGTTATTTGGTCCACGTCCCACGGTCTAATATCCAGTATCCAGTAAATGCCGACGGCAGACAGAATCAGGTTTATTCGGAAATACAGGATGGTCCCAAAAAATGTTACCACTCGAAATGAACGGCCTTTTGCTAAAATGATAAAGTACGCAGGGGGTCTTTGTTGGTATACTGTAAGGCCAATAAAACAAGCTTTAAGTTGCCATGATTTCATTCCTATCCGATACGTAAAACCAAAGAATATGCTTCATCAATTATGAGAGGGAAAATCAACTTGGTCCGATTTTCTGCCTTAGAACACTTGGAATGCATGATGCAACATGAATAACAAGCGAAATACACTTGGCTTCATAGTGGCAAATCTTCTTCAATTTTTCCAAAAGAAAAACAGATAGTATTTTTGCAGTGTGTTTCTATTTAAGAAAGACTCGAGCTTCCTGCAACCGTGTTTTACCAAACGTTCATCGGTGGATCTACACCCAAACTGCTCTTCTCAACAAGAGAAATGTTGGTTTGAGTTTCTGCCCATTATGGTCCGTGGATCGTATATGGCCTTCCATGGGTGGTCTTAGATATCATGCGGTGCGCGAATGATATATTGCCCTTCTCTCGTTTCTTTCTTTCTTCTTTCTTGTTTGTACTTTTTCTCACAATGTATAGAGCAAGACTGCCTTGGTCAGATTGGCAACGATAATTGCGCCACCAAGAACCCCCGACCAAGGTTTCATAAATAGGTTGTAACCGTTTGACCATAGGGGTCACGTAGGGTCAATGGGTTCATTGTCGCGCTAACACCCTTTTCCCTACATCCCCACAGTTCGCATGTGCTATCGATGCCAATCGGTCACATGATTGCCAGATCCGCCTGGCCATATGCTTGTTCACAGCATTTGACATCCAAGGCATTTATGGGCCAAAATAAAAAGGGGGGCAGGTCTCTCTAATCCCTCTTCATATTTCAAAATGCTAATAGTGTTACACAGTTAACGTGAATCTTGACCAGACTTCTTCGGAATAAAACCCCTGACCCAAGTGCCACACAGTGGGGTGTTGACAGATTGGGGTCAAACCGGTCACCACACAGGGCGGTCTTAGAGGCAGCGCTCTTACCATCCTTTTGCCTCCTGTTTCTCCACAAATTAATTGGACATATAATTCACTATGACTGCAGAGTAACCGCTGACCCAAGGCCTATAGAGGTTGTTTACAGATGGGGTCAAAGGTCACGTAGGGGTCCCAGTACAGGTGCAAGTCGCTACTTACCCTCTTTTTTGGATGTTTCTGAGTCACAAACATGCTATATCACTAGAATGGTCAGAAGAACCAATGACCTAAGGCTGCATATTGGGGGTTTCAAGATTTGGGTCAAAGTTCAAAGGTCAACTGGGCCGATTAATGGGGCATTCTTTGAAACATAAAAGACCTCACGACCAGATATCCATGCTAAAATCACCGGACTTGTTCAGAAGAATTGCTGACCCAACCCTTATAATGTCGACTAGATTGGGGTCAAAGGTCACATGGACGTGCAATGTAGTCACCGCATGATATACTCTTGCTTTCTAAAGACAATCGATGCCTAGTTTCAATTCCTGCCTGCTTCATTAGGTCCATGTGGGCGTATAATCAGAAATTTCTCTTTCTTTTTTGTTTACTTCGTGTTTTTGGTGTTTAGTTCTGAATATAAAATCCATATATCTTTTGGGGGGAGGGATCCGGGGGAATCTATAGGAAGTTTGTATGAATGGTTTGGTTTAATTTGGATTGTGGTTTAGCATCTGTTTGTAATTTGGAGCGATTGATAGGGCTGACTCTTGCTATTGAAAGTGAACTGACTGATTAATATTGAAAAACAAGTATTGCTGATCAATAAGCAATGATCACACACTTTATGATAATAATGAATGTTCAAAAGGGATTGTTAATATCTTCATAAGTTCATTGCAAATCAATAACACAATCAGTAACCCAATTGGTATGTTACAAAATATGTTTCATACAATCTTACCAAAATGTAAAAAAATCGCAAATCGGGACCAATCAGAATTTGGACTATTCTTTTTGACGAAGCATATCTTTGTTCTACATAATCCATTGAATGAAATTAAAACGGTCAAAACCTTTTTTTAGTTCGCTGTCAAGAGCATAACCAAACAAGGATCCATGGCGTACTTTATATTTTACAAATGCCTGTGTTCCGAGTTTAACAATTTTTTTTGGACAAGCCCTGTTATACTGATCTACTAATGGCTCTATATGGGAACAAGACTTTCAACGGTTAATTGTTTACTTTGACCTTGGATATCCATAGTGGAAATATGAACCTGGTCTAGTGCGAAGGTGCGTGGTCTCAATGTATTTTCATTAGAGCCAAAATATGTCCGGCTTATGCTCGTATACGTGTTTTTTTTTCCCCCACCCAAAATAAAAAAAATGTGTTTTTCCCCGCATTTTATCACGCATTCCTTTTTTGTTAATTGTGGCCGGCTAAAAATGCCGGGGGGGGAAAGAGGTTCCATCCGCTTACCCCTTTAAAATTTTAGAGGAGGAAAAACAAATCTTTTTTTATTTTGCCCATACACTCACTAAAACTCTAACCCTAAAGGCCAACAAAAAAAAAAAATAATTGTTAAGTTCGACCATGTAGTTCATGTAGCAGCTCCATAGCCTGTTTGAACTTAAGTTGAGCTCTTAAGAAAAGCATCTTGATTGTTTTCTGCTGCACGACCGAAAAATCAAGCATACTCAAATCATATATATTACATAAAGACGGTGGATTCAGCTTAATTATTCACTTCAGGCGTGGATCTATAAAAAAGATTTTTCAAATAATGCAAAAACTCGAGTTCCAAAAAAAAATGGGGGGCGCGATTTCAAGGAATGTCAACTTGTAATTTGAAATGTCTCCTGAAATGAAATGCATATGCATAGTACTTTACAAAAAAATTGTTACACGTAGAAAGATACTATGATTTGATTGAAGCTTAGAGCCACATCAAAACAGGGAACAAAATAATTACAACTGACTTGCATTCATAATATAGGGGGCAGATATTCAGGTCAAAAACCACCCCCCTGTGATTTTTCGTTACTGAACAATTCGATTTCCATAAATTGGTACCACAGGATAGCTTTTATAGAGTTTCTTCTTTCCATTGGTATCAACTTAAACCAACATTCACATTATGACATCACTATTATTACGTCATAGACCAAAGGCTAAGGGACCTTCCTCAACAGAAAAGGGTGCTGGAGACCTGGCGAATCCCAGCACAGTTTTAGCTAATTGACATTTAGATGAATAGTTCACAACGTAGACAAGGGTTAAAGCCCCTGATTTCACGTTTCTTTTTTGCTGAATCTGAGTCAACATTGGTCTATACCAATACATTATGATGGGTTGTGGTCCTAAAGACTACTGGGGACGGTCCCACCCTGACTGATATTGACACCAAAGATGCTATGGACAAATTTGTTAGACGCAAAAAATGCCTTCATCATCAGCACATAATGTTCAAGGACCCCCTGTCAACAACAGCAAGAAAGAAGAAATAGTACATGAAGGCAAAACTGTATGATTACGATGTCATCTGCCTACAAGAACACCGAATTGTGCAAAGTGAACCTCTACTACAGGAGGAATATCCATGGCTAAACACTTATTACAGCCTCTGTCTGGAAAGAAAAGAACAAGAGAAATGCAGCTATAGGAGGTGTGAGGTTTCTTTTATCATCAAAGGCTCTCAAGTCACGTGCCAACCTTGTCAACTTAAGAGCGCAATCCTGAAACAACAGTCATTTGCTCTTACAGCCCCCACAACGACTAGACAGTAGAAAACTGGTCTCTCACTTTTACATGCATTTCCCACTGCCACAGTACAGTTCCAGCCCATTAATCTTCTGTACATCCATGGAGATCTTACAACGTAAGCGTGGCCTGACGACGCGCTGTTCACTTGCAAAAACGAGGTTCCAACAGAAAATGGATGTACCATGAAGGACTTCTTGAAACAATTTAACCCTTGTTGCCACTAATACAAATTCCAAAATCAAGCAGGTAGACTGTGGACAACACCGCCGCCCCATGGAGAATTGTCCAACTGGACTATATTCTGCGTCGAAGAAGTGGATAAACAGCATTAAGAACTCATACCTACAACACTTTTGAAGATGTTAAATCGGATCACAGAATTGGTCTCGGCTTGAGGCCAGATAAGTTATCGTCAGAGTAAACCCCTTCCAGAGATCCCATGAAAAACCCAATTGAGGGATGACAGGTAGTGGCGGATACAAAGCTCTGTGAGCAGAATACTGTAGCAGTACATAACAGATTAAACACTCTTGTTGATTAGCTTGATTGAAGGCAAAACACTCCAGCGCAGGATAGTATTGAGGGTCTCACTTCAGCCAACAAAGAAATGCCATGGGATGCTACCTAGAGAAAGAAGAAGACTAACTGCCTTTGCCTCAAATGGCAAAGTCAGCAAAGCCAGAGAAGAAAAACGAATCTGCAGCCAAGAAGCACAGTACTAAATCACCAGAAGCTACAAGCAGAACCTTGATTGCTGCTAAGCCTGTTAAGGCCATGATGATGAGCACTTGACGCCCTAACATCTTGTTAAAACTCCCAAGCATGCTGCTGCCTGGGAGGCCCTCCCTCTTGGAGGAGCTGACCGATATAGAAGCCCACCCCACCTATAATGAATCAACGGTGTAACACTAAGAGCGCCTTGACAGATGGTTTCAGCACTTTAGTTCTCTATTTTGGCAAGCACGTCAAAATTTAAACACCGACAACCTTGATGAACCATTCTTCAATCACAAGGTAGCAGACACCCTTCCAATACAGACTGGACCATTCACTTATAGAATTTAGCCATACAATGCAGAGAAACTGACACCAACACCAAGACGCCCGTGGTCCCCGTCCACCATTCCTGCACGTATTCTGAAGAATCCACTATTCCATACTCAACTGTTAGAATTTTGTAACAACACCTACATGGAAACAAGTCGCTGCCTTTTCACCATCCATTCACATTCCTATACCAAAGAAAGGCGGACCTCCAACAACCCAACAACTACAGAGGAAAACCCACTGTCACCACTGGCCTTTAAGATATACAACTCCATACTGCTCAACAGAATCACCCCTCACATGATCCCATTTCTCAGACGGCAACCAGAACGGTTTTCCGCAAGAAAAAAGAACAGATCAACACTACCTCAGTTACTTGCCCTCAGAAGGATCATAGAGGTGAGAATTCCAGAGAAAATAGCTTCAAGGGTGTCTGTCGATTTTTCCAAGGCTTTTGACCCAGAATGTACATTTGCTCACATATTCTCGCCAACTACGCGGCCCGAACCGGGTCTTCGTACATTTCATGAATCAACAAAGACTCACCATCAAACCCAAGAATTTTAGACGTCACCAAAGTTATTATCTCACAGACCTTGACAGATGATCTAGCTCTAACAGCTGATCTGATATGTGGTGCACAAGATCATACTAACATCACTGAGAACTGCTGCACACCAAAGTACGGCCTACACGGAATGCAAGAAGACTGAATATATGACTGCCAATGAGACAACGACTAAATATCTAGGGTCCTATGTGCCGTAACAGCAAGAAAGACCTTCATTCACGCAAAGGACAAGCTGGGTATGCCTGCACAATTAAAACTACCCACTTATGGCAATCTGGCATCTCCAATTTTAACCAAGCTGAAATCTTTAGAGCCTGTGTAGAGAGTTATTTACTGTTATATATGATATGAGCACCTTTTGACACACTGAAGACAAGAGCTACAGGATAGGACTGGCCATGGCACCTACAACCAAGCTCGTATGCTGGGTACAAAACTATACTGGCGTCGAGACAAGACCAGGTCACAGATTATATGGAGAATCAGATATCCCTCCAATTTCATCTTCTGTTGCCCCCCCCCAAAACGCTCCCCCCCGTGCACGATTTGCCGACGTCACTGTCATCGTGCGAATTGATCAAGTAGTCTCAGACGTCACAATGTTGGAAGTTGCCATGCAAAAACAGGGGTCGTCACCCCTTTAAATACATTGATGTGATTGATCGAGAGGGGGGGGACCCCCCAGCAGGATCCATCTGACATCCACCCCAACTTACATGACAACAGGGACATTGGCGCTCCGCTACATGGTGAACAGCATCTCCGCTGCCGCGCGTTAGAGATTACGTCACTAAGTTGAGTTACAAATATGAAAATAACGGTGATTAGCGTGGGAAAATTGATACCCTTTGCCAACAGTTTCACTTGATTCAAACACATATTATAGCACATTAAAATGCCTCATGTAATATATAAAATAATTCTAACTTTTTTTGGCTGTGAAAAAATAATTGTCTAAAATTTACCACTGTGTCTGTACTATGGTTAATTGTGTGTTTTTTACCGACATATGCGAAAACTTTATGACGTTATCTGACCGTAATTCTAGCATGTTGGTACTATTTTGTTCAGTGAACGAGGAGGAACTCAGTAGCTTATTTCAAGTGTATGTGATATTCCGTGTCGTACTAGGCATGTTGGTACATCTCTCCCGAAAGGGGTTGCACCCCAAATCCACCCATCTCTTTGGGATCACCCTGTATCTCACCTATAACCCGGGGTGGTGATGTTTATTTTGGAGAAAAAGAGAGAAAAATGTTAATTGACAATTACATGAAAAATTTTGACACTAAAAATAGTGGTTTTGCAATTGGGCGGGGGTGATGAGGTTAATCCCACTTTATGACATATTTTGATACTTCTAAATGAATATTGACTGTACTGTACCTCTAAGTATTACCAATTATGATATTGGCAGAAATTGGAACAGTTTGTGAAGGATAATTATCTCTCCGTTTTTACACGGGTCAATATACGATCGTTTTGTATAGACATGTTAGAAAAAACTTATTACATGATTCTAAATTATTGGCTCGTTGAATCCTGGCGTACAGATAAACCTCTTGATATTTTCATCTAGATGGCTATTAATGTGAATGCTCAATCCGTAAACTAACTTGTTTAGTGTATGTTTATTTATTCAAACAGCATACCTCAAAGATGACGTAAGCCTGTTGAAGGCCCTTTAAACACAGAAGAAGAAAAATTATTCATTGAAATTGAGCGATCAAGATAGACAAAATATTATGGTTTATCATTAATCCTGATCAGTTATATGAACGGATTCAGTACATTTGAAGGAAATATTGTCAACTTATTATAAATGAAAAAATAAAACTCATCTCCCTATGGAAAACTTAATATCACATTATTGACCCATGATATTCATGCTCCAACAGCTGATTTTATTGATGCATTGACTTCAATTTTCGTTCATCCACAGTATTACGAAGCCAACATTAGGATACTCATTAAAAACAACAGTCATTATTCTAAACGGTTTATTTTTATACCCATTTTACATTCTCGAATACGTATTTATACTTCCCTGGACCCAGGGGAGCTATGATTAAAAACGCTGGCAAAATTGAAAGACTGCTTTATGCATATTACACCGCTAATTATACTTTTTCGTATTTTTTTTACAAATTATTTTAACCTTCCTCTTCTTGGAGGAGTCCTGGCCTCATCATGATGGTTCGTGTAGAGCTGAGTACTACAATGCACAAGATTAGTTGTTGAAAACTACAGATTTGTCAGAGTTAGTTGAATTTCCGCTTGGCATAAATAAGATATTTTAATAATAATAATTAATCCCCGGTTTTTTATATAGCGCTTTATCATCTTGTACAGTTTCCTATGCGCTGTTGCCTAATTATTATTACACCGTCATTAGGAAAATCGTTCACAATTCATTTCGCTTCACATAGGTGGCAGCCGGCCAGGCGTTTACATTCCCTATCAAGCAATTAGATGGTAATATCCCCAAACATGACCGCTCCCCCAGTTTCGTTTGGGTCGGGAGGGCCATTTGAGATTAAGTATCTTGCCCAAAGGACACCCAAAACGACGTTGGCCACGGCGGGGTTCGAACTCTGCTCTCACTGATCACAAGTCCTGTACTTTTTCCACTAGACCACACGCGCTCTCTAGATCGTATGTTCACCACACATATTCAATTCCATAGGAAACCTCACCGTACAGCTTCACACAATGTAAAGGTTACGCAAGCAATCTCGAAACCAATTTGGACCATTGGGTCTCTTTAACCCGAACCCCATCTCCCGGGATGGACTGAACGGAGTGAGGGAGAGGGGTAGTTATCAAGAAAAACGTCGCAAATTCGGGTGGGATTCGACCCCACACCCGGGCCCTTGGAGCCCCCAGCCCCATGACCGGGATAGCACGCGACGGCGGTGTCGCTTGCCCGGCAGGCGGATTTAGGGCCCATATGTGTCTTGGTTCGATGGACGTCATCGCTACTTTATGAGACTTTGTGAGATTTAGTGGTGTTAGGGTTAATACAGCAATTATAGGTTGTGTGACTAAGTTCATGATCTTCGTAGATTGGTAATATTCCCGGAGTTCGTAGGTGTGTAAGATTAACATGAAAAATTCGTATGTTTTTTTACATGGGAGTTCCATGAATTCTCACGCTTACGATGAATAGTGAGTGGCGCTGAGTGAAATCTAAGCAGAGCATATACTTGATCCAAATCTGGATTCCGGCACAGCTGTGTCTGTACTGATGCTATAGTTTTCATGATGTGTTTTTCTTTACTTATTGCAGTTTTGCAAGAGGTTAGCATTCATTATTATTATTATTATTATTATTTAAAACCAAAATTATTTATTTATTATTTATTTATTTATTATCCGGGGGCGCCCTCCCGGTGTTTGGGGGGAGGTGTACAAAAAAGGGAATGATGGAACCCAAGGGAAACAAGAAAAGAAAGAACAAAAGAATAAATAAAAAACATAGGATAGGAAAGAAAAGTGAAACCAAACTGTAGAAGGGCGAGAACGGGGAAAAAAGGAGATAGGGAGGGACGAGGAGAGAGCGAGAGAGAATGACATACAGACAAGAATAAAAGGCGAGCCCATGCGAGCAACGGCAAAACAATCTGCAAATAATCGTCAGGCCTGGTGTCAAGCGCGAGCGAATACTAACGTATAATTGGATGCAAGTAATTTTACACCTGATTTCATTGCAGGGCTTCTCTTGGTTTTAAATGGCGACCCATTTTGTGGATTGCCTGAACCGTCGCGCAGTGGAGTCGCTAGGGAAAAGTTGGGCGCGAAATGACTTTGGGAAAATAAAATTGTCAAAAAGAAAAAAAAATGATGTTGTATTGTTATCATAGACAATGGCTATAGTCATGTTCTTCAAGATAATAGATGACTTGTGACTTGAAGCTCTTCGAAGGCACTCAACATGCTTAATCCCGAGGTTACCGGGCTTTTGCCCTGTACCGCGCCAGGGGCACGATAGATCACTGCTTCATGATAATACGATAACTTATAGCTCTTCGAAGGCACTCGTCAACATGCTAAAACCCGTGAGCTTCCGGGAGCTCCGCCGGCTGGACCCCGTCCAGGGGCGGTAAGCCCTGTAGCTCATCTACTTCATAATAAGAGAGATAACCGAGAGCTCTCCGAAGGCTCAAACATGCTAAAAACCGCGAGCTTTCCGGGCTTTGCCCCTTTGACGCCCCGCAGGGGCTTTGTCCTCGGGCACTTAGGGACCGTAAGGCGGGCCACTAGATCCCACCCGTTATGCTCTCGCCGCTGCGCTGTGTGTGGGTGGGTGTGTGTGTGTGTGTGGGGGGGGGGGGGTCACGTTAGCATCTTGCCCCGGCGCCCATCCACCACTACCAATCTTGGGTAATTGTGCTGACGCATGCATAAAAGGCACACCTCCATGAATTGCGCGATCCCCACAAATGAAGATAAATTGGGTATTTCTCAACCCACCAACTTGAACACCAACTTTGCGCTACAGTGGGCTTTTCTTCGAACTAAGAATTATAAATGATTCAAAACTTGTGTCTGGCGGGCCAGCATGTTAATTTGTCAAATTTTTAAGCAATTAAAACGGATTACATTTTTTTTCAAATTTCAACTTTTTGGTTTGTAATTTTTCTTTAAAAACCATTTTTGAAAATACTCCTACATATTTACCGTGTTTTTGTTTTTTTGTTTGTTTTACCCTATTTAACATGTGCTTGGAGGTTCCATTCAATACATGGAGTGAAGTATCTCTTTCCTGGTATAAATAATTCAACCAGGAAACTCGCGTTTTCTATTCCCCGATCCTATAGATCTGCGCTCAAATCTCTGAAGATTCCCGCCCCAACCCACATGCTAACGCGGCATCCATGTAAACCATGGTTGGCCCCCACAACCAGACAAAAATCAAACCATTTGTTTGTAAAACATGAATTATTATGTGAAGCCCTTACCAATTTCAATTGTTTCTAATCAATTGCAGGAGAAATGTGTTTTTGCAGGGTTCGGCGCTCGCGCGGATGGGAATACCCCTGCCCGCAACCCTTGCCGCTTGATATGTGACCTCTCCATGAACACTTTACAAAATTAACCTAACGCCATCAAACTATATTATAAACTTTTTACAACCGTGATCATACCATAAGCATTTTAAGGCAATTTGTTAAAAAACATGAGAAAATGGTGTTTTGGAAATCGGATCTTGCAAGAAGTTCCTCGCTTGGCGCGGAAGGGGACCCCCGATCATACCTATATTAAAATACAGGCATGCAAAGTAACCCTTAAAATTACCATGGAAAAGTGTTGTGGAAAGCATAACAAATGCAAGTGATTCCCCCTCCCATATCAACCACTCCGAGCCGCTTAGATGATTAATTCAAGAAAAAACTAACCCATCAATAATTTTACTTTTTACCACCGTTGATTATACCTCAGCATTAAAATGAACACACTTACAATCATATTGTTTCTATCGAATTGCATAGGAAAATGTATTTTGTAAAGCGACGCATCGCAATGCACTCGCAACCCCTCCCGCACCCACCCCGGCGCTGAATATGCCCTCACCTCCATGACACTTTTACTTATGATTCAATTCTACATACCTAAAACATAAAACATATTATACTTTGTACAAACCTTGATCTTATGCATTAAAGTGGGCAACGAGAGATTTTGAGACACCCCAAATAGTGTCACAATAGTAATTTTATATCCATTAGACACTCAATTAATTTCTTACCTTATATTTGGCTACAGAAATGTCATAGAAGAGAGAGAAAACGCGATTTTGATTTGTTATATTTCAATATAAAAAATAGGCTAATTCGTATTGGCTCCTATATACGAAAATAGAAATTCACAATTTTTGTACCAAAGAAACTTTTCTCAGCTTTAATCCTTCAAGATGTGGATATTTTTTTGATGAAAGCCTTTACATTATGGGCAAAAAGTCCGTACTTTTGATTTTTTAGGGACACCTGATATTTGAAATTCTCGTTTGCACCTTTAAAAATATTTGCATAAAAAAGTGTGTTTTGAAAGTGGACACCCCTCCCGCACCAACCCCCAGGTGAATGACATATGAACTCTCCGTGAGCACTTTTAATATACAGCATAGACCCACTTGGTGTTAACACACCAATGTGAACTCCCCCACGGGCTTGATGTAAACCCGAATGGACTGTGTCTACCTGAAACCCTCGTCAATATCAATACAACTGAAGCCTTTAAAGAAGAAACAACCAAGTATCTAGAAACCAACCATCCATATCTAACTAACGTCTATTTATAATAGCGCACTCACTAACTCTGAGTTTTGACCTCTACTGTCGAGAGCTGGCAGAGTACATCTTCAAAGTCAAAGTGATGTTTGGTTCGTTTTGATGAGGTTGCTATATTGAAAGAGTCTTTGCCGCCGCCTTCATGCTGAGCCCATATAAATGTTGAGTATAGCGCCAACAGCCTGGCCACTGAAGCCTTGTTCATCAACATTATTAAGTCCATTAATATGCTACCGTTATAAAAAAAAAGGATTAACTTGAATCCTATTCATAATTCTTGGTCAAATCAGGGATTGTTATTTTTTATATTCGAGCATATGCCACAAAATATAGGTATCTGAAAACATCCTCAAATATGTTATTATCTCAGCTCGTTCGCAACAATGGAAAATCGCAGGTGTCTCTCTGGAATAATCTCTTATAGCTCGGGCGCGAGCCATAATTCGACGCTGAACAATCAAACACATTTTAAACTGTTTATCATACATATGAGCATTATAAACTGACTCAGATTTATCGCTCACCTCATCCGTCACCATCGTCCTCCAGGGGTCGTGAGGATTCACTTTCCTCGAGCTTTCGTCTTCGTAATATATTTGCAAGTTGTGTGTAAATACCCCACAATACCTGCAAGCGGACAACAGAAAATTGAACTAAGTCCGACACGGTCATCATCCGAGGCTAATATTGGTACGACACCGGCGTGGCATGATATAGGTCCATCGTGCTCCAGCGCTGGGGATCCCTTACTTCCTTCACCATAATTTTCTAATATTATGTAAACCAGGAAAACTGTATCTCCAAATGAAAAGTGCACATTATTAGAAAAATAAATAAAATGTCAACTTAATTTCTTCCAAATGTAGTGACCAATATGTACCGTATTCACGCGAATACAATAAGCTAATTGATATTCAACAATCACCTATGCAGGTCATTGTTACTGCATGCCCACACTGTTGAAAAGATTTCAAGCTAGTATCAAGTGTTATGACTTCCCGGTAGTGAACGCTATACTGTTTCATAACTTAAAGGGCAACATACTCACCTTGCTCATGTATTTTAAAAATGTAGGTGCTGAATACATTTGCCTTTCATTATGGTAAATTGAAATAGAAATAGGGGTTTTAAAGACAAAACTTGCGGATTTAGGTTATGCACAAATTAGGTCAGTCCTGCCATGGGTTTTTCTTTCATGAATTTGTTCTCTTTACATGTTCTTCTTTTTCGAAAAAAAATGATTATATGGTCAAAGTTAATTGAACACACAGTAGAATCGCAAGATTTCTTTGATAGCGAACGAGGTAAGAACTTACGAGCCATAAAAACACTCCGAAATCTCGTTCACAATAACAATAGAACAGACCAGATCTAAAAGAATGTGAAGTGTGTTCCGGGCCGATTGATTGGAATATAATTAGCTCCATTGTTTTCGCTTGAGCATGTTAAGGTTATGTGTATATCCATTGGTCACTGTTATTCTTGAAATAAATTTGAGTTGACATTTTTATTCATTTTTCTAAATATGTGCACTCTTTTCATGTGAGGACACAGCTTTTCGTGGTTAAGATAATATTGTTTTAAATTTAGTGAATGGAAATAAGTAATCCCCAGGTCTGTAGCACGAAAAAATTGTATTAAAAGGCCAAAATTGTATTATGTACCAGGCCTAATACGGGTGAGCAAGGGATGGGGTGCGAGAGCTCCCGGGTTCGAATCCCGGGGGGAAACCACTCCTTTTTCATGTATAGATTTCATGAGATAGGTAAGAACTAGTTTACGGTTAATTTGGAATGGTGCAACCAAATCCTTCATTTGGCTTTTCATTTCCAAAATTGTCTAGATTTTCTGAGGGGGCACATCCCCTCAGACTCCCCATGCGACGCTAGCGCGGCGACATGGTCGCTCCGCGACACTTTTGTCACTAACAAATCGAACCCACTATCGTAGAGGCTGGCTACGGGCCTGTGAACATGACCCGGGTACGAACTCACAACCCGAGACCTCACATAATTGAAGCAATAACAAAGAATATTTTTTTTGAAGAGCGCCCCCCAATTTCAAAATTTGATTCTTTTTGCTTTTGTTGGTCTTTCTTCTATCGGTCAAAACACTTGTGGTTCTCAAATATGATCGACCGAAGATGGGTACAACGTCTGGCTACTCACTGAATTCCACACGGTCCTTGTTTTGTGCATTGTTGCTCCAGTCGTGGGCAGACCAAGAGAATGTTCCATTGTCTATGTGCTGTCCACAACCACAGGTAGTGTCCTGATCTGCTTCCAGGTACATGTAGCTTCACTTCTGCAATGAAACCTTCGATCGGCCAATTTTGGTTCTTAATCTGTTGAGGCATCGCCATTCAGCCCATGAAGAGTCAGCTCCAGGTGGGGATGCTCACCAGGTTCAATTACCAATAGATGTTACTTGGTTGGATGGCAAGTCTTCTTCCACAACGCGACGTTTCAAGAGGGTGACTTTGCTTAAGTAAATCTCCTGGATTTGGCCGGTTGGCAGCAGGTATATGTCCAGAATAGGGTGCTTCACATTGTTTTTTTTGATAATTTGGGCGCTATAGCTGCGCTCGGATGCTCGCGACGCTACGACGGATGTCTAGTGGGGCAATTCGCTAGGATGTAAAGTTTTCCGTTGGTGTTGGACGTGAGGCATCTGTGATAGACGGCAGGAGGCATTTTAACGCTGCATCAAGGGTCGTGGCATGGTGACATGATTCTGACATTTCGCTGCTTGTGGATGGTCGTTGGAACCCATCGGAACTTTCGCGATGGTTTTTTTCTTCTTTCTCTTTTTGTTTTGTGTATTTTTGTTTTTTATTCCCTTTTTTTATTTTTTGGTGATTTTGTTGTTTTTCTGATGTCATGGGTCATATCGGTGGAATCAATTAAAGTCTTTTGTCTGGGAGATCCTCTCCGAAACTTCTAACCTTTAGCAGTTGTTTTCATCCGAAAAAAGGAGCAGCTTCTAACATGGTGATATACTCTTGATAGTTATCTAGCCATTCCTTGGAAAGGCTGGTATATATCCGTCCTACAAGGGCCTCTGGGTCATGAATATCGGGGCAGTCTTGTTCACTAAGTTGGGCAAATTTGTCATAGTTTAGCGGGGTTTTGGAGCAATCCTCTCCACGTTCTGATCCAGGTCATCAGTGAATACTTGCCAGCTGCTTTCCTTAGTTAAAGCGGCTTAAATCAATTTGTTTGGTCTTACGGCAGAGTGACCTGGGATACCGATTGGTCGATGTGAGTTAGTGAAACCAGGATCAGAACAATCTGATACACAGGTTATGACCGATGTTTTGCTAACAATAGATAGCTCCGGTTGTAACCTCTCTTCAACGGGCGCTAGAATGATGGCGCAGCTTAACGAGTCAAGTGAAGGAGACGTATATCGAGTTGATGTTCTCTTCGAGTAATTGTCAGGAAACACACATGCGAACGAGAATGCTCAAAAATACGTATTACATTAAAATAAGCGATTTGGAATTAGAATTAGGATCCCAGATTGAACTTAAAGCAGAGCTGCAAAGTTTAGTCCGTCCTATGATGGAAATAGGCCACCTCAAGAAAAGGACCTCTAACTGATTGCCTGGAACCACTCGATATAATTATTCTAATTAAAAAAATCCTTCCTTTGCGACACGTAGACTTTCTAGCTTAACCATTCACAGGGTGTAGGTTACTAGGCAGTTACCAATGCAACCTGTGTAATAAATTCTCAATTTTTTTGTGAAAAAATTGGGCGCCTTCAAAAAAATGTGCATTATGCTTTAATCCCACTTATTGGACGAAAGTTATATAGACTGGAGGGGCGAATTTAGTAATACCACAAAGGCGTGTCGTCATAGGGGAGGAGGAAATTTAAAAAAATGGGGAGGGGGGGGGGATTTTTTTTATTTTTTTAGTTTTTTTTATTTATGATTATTTTATTATTTTTTATTATTTTTTTTGGTTTTTTTCTTAATTTTGTTTATTTAATAGAAGGACGGAAGGAAAAGTGTTCTAAATTCGCGGATGTTGATCGTAGGACACAGCTTGAATAGGTCTATGATAAAAATATGTGGGTGCGTCTTTGTTTCTTTGTTTTTCGGTTCTTGCTTTTGGACGTCTTGACAGTCTTTCTTTTTCTTTTTTTTTTTTTTTTTTTTCCTGTTGAAATTTAGGGGGTCGATCGAAAAACCCCACGAACCCCCCCCCCCCCCTGGCTAACGGTCCTGCACACAATTATGAATCTCGCGTTCTAAAGTGAGACTATATGGCTTTGTGTCCTTTCAATTAGTCTTATGTTCCTTGTTCCTCATGAGGGTTACCGATTCAGCTCACAACGTTCTACACGGGCCCGTATCATCATTTACAAAGAGTACAATATTTAAAAACAAATTATCAATGCTACAATTAACAGATAGTAAACAAACCCCTTAAATACAACAATGTGTTATTTCGTACAATGTTCAACAATATAAAATTATTGCACAAGAGTCGATAAGCATAGTTGACAGACCTGACCTGACGACATAGCATAGCGAGACAAAGACACAACTCAATCTAAACATCAAAGCTATACCCATGACAATGACCTCGACTCCACCATACCGCCTCGCCCTGACAAGTGGATTGGCACCCATACAACTTCAAGTACATAATACACGCCATATTAAAAATGTTTTTAAGCTTGCTTAAAAACGCATACAAAAGTCCATATATAGTGTCATGGAGACGCGCAACCGCGATTTTTCAAAGCACGCCAGGTTCCATTTGCATGAAGAAAAGTGGAATCAGAGTTGCAGCGACTTGAAACCGCAGGAGTTCTTGATTCCGGTGGGACATCCCTTATTGTACCGGTAGTTAAAATTTCCTCTAACATGCATTGTGGGACCCAATTCACATAGTTTCTGCTATGTGAATTGGGTGTTTGGGAGACTATAAAGCAATCGTAAATCATGCTGTGTTGGCCAGATGTTATCCTCTGCCAAGGGTGGAGGAGTTATTTTCTAAACTGACCGGAGACAGACATTCTCCAAATTAGTCCTCAGCAAACGCATACAACACTGGAATAGATGATGACTTACTTGGTTGGACCGTATGGAATTTCCCACACAACGTCTATTTCAGGGACAATGGGACGTTCTTCTCGTAGATAATCTCATACTCTGTATGCCCCGATAATGTCTTGGTGACGGGTAACCGCAGTGTTAAAGCAATAACAACACATTTTTGTAGAGCGTCTTTTTTTTTCAAAAAAAAAAAGATATTTTGCACTGTTTGTCGTTAGTAATTGTCTAGGAAACACTCACCTCGAACGGATGCTCAAGTAAGGGTTATTATCATGAAATAAATATTTTGTAAGTTAGAATGGGGATCCCATGTCAGGCCACGACTAAAAATAGTGCCAACCTCAAGAAAATGACCTATAACTTGAATTGGCTGAACCATCAAAACAATACGCGAGAGCGTAGAAACGTAATGGCGCTATTCCGGCTCTTTCTATTGGAAGTCCGTTTCAGACAGCCGTTGACTTTATTATCGGAGATCTTCCGATATTAAGTAATCTAATTAAAAAATGCCTTGTTGGCGAACATACAACATTTCGAGCTTTAACCATTACCAGTATTGTTTACTAGCCTTTTGCCCGTGCAACCGTTAAAAATCTCAAATTTTGAAAATTTTGGGGCGCTCTTCAAAAAAAAGTGCAAAATGTGCTAAATGTGTATTAGTGTTAACGCGTTTGGAGAACGTCGGAGTACGCTTGCGCAAAGAGACGTGCAGTTTCTTTGCATCAGAGGTGGTATTTTTGGGTCACCGTATTACGGCAAGTGGGTTGCAGCCGACGTTGGAGAAATGAGTGCCGTGGTGGATGCACAGAACCGAGGAACAACACAGAACTGAATCGTTCTAGGGTGCTGAACGCAGTTGTCTACCATGTTGCCAGGATATTGTAATTTGCACAGATCACAAACCGCTGCTGGGTTTATTGGGAATCAGCCCTGCATCTTCCATCTTCGCTATAAGTTGGTTACCAGCTAGGATGTCCAATGAAACGCAGACGGGTCAGTAGGACTACTATGCCAGAGAAACCAGGAGCACACAGGATCCTGAGGACTAGTGTTAGTCATGAACCACCTGGAGTCAACATCAGTAAATCCAGACAAGATTCGTCATGGACTGTCACGCGGACCCGGTCATGTATAATGTGTATGAAATGTGTGAGGGATGCCCATATTCACACGCTAAGATTGAGCTGAGTGCTCACGATGGTTGTATAATGGGGGATTCGAGTACTGTTGCCACTACATGGTCGTCAAACTGTATAGAGCACTCCATGATACGCACCTGGAATCTTCGTATGAGTCGCTGCGAGTAGTATGTGTGGTGGCCAAGGATAGACAAGGACTTATAAAATAAAGTCAAACAATGTTACCGCAGCCTGCGTGACCCCAAGCTGAGACTAATAAAAATTATGTCGTTTGTATTGCGACTGCCAGGATCCCCATAATTCCCTCACGAGTCGATCATAGCAATGCAAAATGCGAAATTTGCTGCATCCGTAACACCATTGTTACAAAAGTCTGAGGTGTACCACGAAAAGATTATGTCACCATTTGAGTGTAATTATGTTTATAGAGATGCAGTTTGGTGAAGGTGGATACCCCTATTTTAATGCATTTAATTTGTGCTTGCATCATTTTAATGTGTAAGAAGGTGGTTGAAGCAGAATGGCCGCCGCCGATTTCAACTTACTCTGTTGCTAAGTTGAATCGTTGTTACACGATTGGTAAACGTGTACACTGTGACATGGTGTTCAGTAGTATTGTTTGGAACACCATCCTAGGGACTAAAGACCGCGGACGTTATAACCGGGGACGGATTCACATAATGAAATGGCTATGGGTGTAAGGCTTGCAGTCAACACTGGGATATCCGGTTGACATGGACTCTCATAACAAATAGGGGATTGGGTGAGACGACCACGCACATTCATTATCACCCCCCTTTTCCCCCCTTGATGATGAGAGACCCAGCCCCAAAGCCCCCCACACACTCTAGGTTTTTTGCGCGGTGACCAAAATTTGTATGCAAAATCTTCCCAAAACATTTGTCGGTCTTTTTAGAAAATTTGCAAATTTTTCACCAAACAATAAGTTAAAAATTTCAAAATTTTCCTCCAAGAGAGGTCCCTTTCAGGTGACAGTGGTAAACTTTTCAAAATAATCCCGCTTGTCTTGGTCGGGACATTGATTTTAGAGTGCATGTTCGGAGGGTTCGTCGAAGTGCCAAATGCCGCGCCCACCGTAAACCACAGTACTTTCAATTACGCACATAATATCCGAACATCTCATCAGTAGGCGACGCAGTTCACACTCCAAGAAAAACGTTTTACACAATTTGGCACTCGCCCAGTGGTGGAGGTGATCGCTTCTGTTGTCAGTGACCGGTTTGTGAGTAGCAGATATTTAGTTCGGTGGGAGCCATCATCCGGGGCTCCCCATAGTACAATAACGGCGGGAATTCATAAAGCGTGAAACTAATGTTTGCTGCTGAACCGCGGTACAATCTGAATCGATGTCCCTATGTCTCACCATGTTCCCGGCCTATGAGTTCCAGCGTGCACTATAAAATACTGCTATTATCGTGGTCTGTCAGTGACGTTCCTGTTTAGCTCACGCGGGATCCCGAGGGGATCCGCGCGAAGGCGCGGGGCTTCCCAGTATTTAACCATATAGCAGGCACTCTTTTGTCCTCTCTTCAATTTATGTCATTAGGGGAAAGCCATTGGTGGATTCTTCCTGTAATAAGCTAGATATACTTGTTTTGTAACGGATTAGTATCGGGTATGTCTTTCCGCTTTTTTTTTTTTTTCCGCTATGTAAGCACGGATTGGGGTCAATATATAGTTACCAAAGAAACTCTAACCTCAGGCATTCTGAACCACCTAGCACTTTTTACATTGTATACGTTCCCGGACATACAGAGCAAATCTACTCGATCGCTACTGCTATAACTGCCCTCAGTGTTTTGTGTCATGTGACTAAGTCTAGCCATATTGAGTCACGCAACCCCTAAAAGTCACAATGTCACACGCCGGTTCAACACAGTAACAGCGCCCCACTTGCAACCACTATATACTCCGTGGTGAATTTCCCCTAGCAACTTGGTCTAGGGTGCAAAATGACTATGCTGACCCTGTAGGGTTTCATGTTGGTAGGTATACTTCAACATGCAAACTGACATGGAGCGTTTACAAAATGCGTAGGCAGACTCGCAAGTCGAGATTAAGCGCTTCGCACTTGCTATCCCGGGATGTGTCACCACAAATGGGACAAGTTTCGACAGGCAGAAATTTGCAGAGTTCTTGCAGCGTAATCGGCCATAAAGACAATCGGATCACCACATTTTATACCCGCAGCGTCGAATGGGCCACTTGGGGGATAAGATTGCGGATTCATATCAGACATGCAGGACCCCCCCAATCTATGAAGATGTATTGGACGGAAAACGGCCCTAACACCCAATGGACAGTCTCCAGCACAGATGCTCATGAATCGTCAACTACATCACGCCTAGATTTAGCACGTCCAAGTATTGAGAGACGCGTATGGTTCAAACAATAACGAAAAAAGTTATGGTCAGTGATAACGTCGACAAGCAGCCCGAGTTTTCAAAGTGCGCCGACTCCGGTGTATGCTCGCCAATTTTGCACGTGGTCCAAATGGCTTCCAGGACAAAATGTGGCACAAAGGGGACGCATCTTATGACTTTAGGCTAAAGGGCGATCGCAATTGGACCCGTCACTAGATCATGTGATAGTTGATTACAACGCGACATGAGAGCGGACTTTGACTGGGCTGGTACCGTTGGTAGGTTCCCTGTACTAGGGGGGGGGGGGAGTTTGGATTTGTGAGGACCTCCGCAACCAGAACCACTAGATACACCCCCATTGGTCACAGGATGCACTAGATCACCACCTCCAAGCCAGACCATCTGAAACCCTGACCGGTCCGTTGGTTGAATTGAAGGTTGGGTTTCTGAAAACTCAATTAACCACCAATTTGCCCTGGGATTAAAATGTTGAAATTGCTATCAGCAAATTGTTCAGACGAGAGGAATATCGGAACACGATTATTTATTTGGTTCTCCCTTTTTTTCCTACAGTGACGTTTGTGGTTAAAATAATTTTCGTTCATGAATGAAAGAACAATGTTTGTTACATGATCATTTAACGCAATACCCTCAAAACAAAAGTTGCAATTTCTTTAGGAGTTTCCAATGGGCATTGCGTTTACTGAGACGCGAAACCGTGGTCAAAATCAATATTGCGCAAGTAGGTTTCTTTCGGATCACTTCACGTTCGGACAAATGTTTCGCTATAAAATATATATGTACACGATTCTGCGATTTTACCAACACAGTGATTCCCATTGTTAAAATCCAAAAAGTGCAACTTTTGGTTTGGGGGCTTTTGCGTGTTTGGGCAAAGCCCGCGTGAAATAACGCAGGGCAAAAATAAGGGGGTAAATTTAACCCTGCTAAAAGGCAAAATGCCCCTGGTTGCTGATCAAACAAAAAACGTTTTTACACATTGGCCCTCGCCAGTGGTGGAGGTGCTCGCTTCTGTTTCAGTGACCGTTGTTATAGCAGATATAGTCCGATGGGAGCCACAGTCCGGGGCTCCATAGACAAAACGGGAATAAAGCGTGAACTAATATTGCCTGAAGATTCAACTGAATCGAATGCCCTATTGTTCACCATTGTTCCCGGACTATGAGTCCCGGACTATAATTACTTATACGTGTCCGTTTCAGTGTCGTTCCCGTTTAGCGCGGGATACCCGGCGAAGCTCGGTGGGGGGGCCCCTTCCCAGTATTTAAACATAATAGCAGGCAACTTTTGTCCTCTTTCAATTATGTCAATATGGGAAGCCAGTTGGCAGTTCTTTTCAATAGTAGATAACTCTTTGTAAGTATAGTATTGTTCAATGTTTATGTAACACGGATTCGTGTCAATATATAGTTATAAAAGAAACTTAAACTCAGAATGGCACCATACATTACAATTGTTATACGTTCCCGACATACAGAGCAAATACCACGTAGCTGCAAATGTCATTGTTTGTGTCATGTGACTAAGTCAGCCATATTGAGTCCCACGCAACCCCCCTAAAACCATGTCCACAGCTGCCGGTCAACACAGAAAGCGCCCCCACTTTCACCATTACATCCGTGGGAAAATTTCCCCAGCAAACTTGGTCTAGGTTGCAAATTTGCCTATGCTTGACCCTTTATGGGTCCATGTTGAGTTGATTCTCACAGCAATTAATGGAGGTTTTTACCAAATGCGTACTGCAACCTCCGCAAGCTACTATTAAGAGCTTCGCATTTGCTACCCATGGACTGTGCAAACAATGGGACAAGTTTTCACTAGTGCAGAATTTGCAGAGTTCTTGCAGCCGTAAGTCGCATAAAGCCACACGGATCAGCACAATTTCACGCAGCGTCGAAGGGCTTGGCGGAAAGAGCGGTACAGACATTCAGAAATCTAGGAAGAATATGAGGACCAATGCCACAACTGACAGTCTCCACGTAGATGCTCATGAATCGTCCAACCGCAATCACTCTATTTGCACTTCCAAGTATTGAGAGACGCGTACGGTTTAAACAAGAGAAAAAAAGTATGGCATGATAAACGCACAAACAACGAGTTTTTCAAAGGTGTGCGACTCGGTGTATGCTCGCAATTTGGCACGTGGGTCCCAAATTGCTTCCTCCAGGACAAAGGTTGTGGCCACAAGGGGGGAGGCCGTCGCTATCTTATGAACTTTAGGCTACAGGGGGCCGATCGCAATTGGAACCGTCCACATGATCATGGGTTGATAGGTGATGAACCCAACGGCCGAAGCCAGTGAGAGCGGACTTTGACTGGGTCGGTACCTTTGGTGGTACCCGGCCCCTTTGTACTAAAGCGTAAGGAGGGGGGGGGGGGGAGTTAGAGGAATCAGCAAACCCAACCACACAGATCCCCCGATGTTTTCCATTGCGCACATGATTGCCACTAGAAAACCTCCAAGAGGCAATCTTAAAAACCGGCCCCTGACCGGTTTGGTTTGGACTGGTGAACTTTTGGGGCGGTTTATCTAACTACAGTTTAACCGCCAAGTTAAAGAAATAATGCAAAACGTAATAAGTAAGACAAATTGTAAAAAAAAATGAGGGGTGGGAATAAAAGGGGGGAGGTGGGGAATGTGAAGATAGAGGCAAAAAAACACAGGGAGGGAAGGCCAAAGTGACGGGAGTTTACCGAACTACATGCACTGATAAAGAACAAATAATACATACATGCAGCCTAGCTGTTCCCAGAGACTGCATAAGCGATCTTGTAAGCTCATGAGTTCTTACGGCTGAACATGATGTCAAATTGTGTGTGGTAACCATAACGTCTTGCACATGAAAAAGCCACAATAGTTTCATATGTTACAATGACATCAGGCTACAATCTTAGCCTGCGGATACCTCTACAATAATGTCAATAGTTGGCACTTTATTCTTTAGGGAGTTTTCAATGGGCATTGCAGTTAACTGCAACACTAACACATGGACCATAATATATTGCAAGTAGGCTTTCTCCTCATTCAGTCGGAAACTGTCTTTGTATAAAATCAATATGGTACCAGATCTTGCGATTTACCACACAGTGGACATTGAAAACTCCAAAAAGTGCAACCTTTTGGTTTGGGGGTTTTTGCCGTCTTTTGGGCAAGGCTTGAATAAGCAGGGCAGGGGCAAATTTACCCCTGCTCAAAGGCAAAATGCCCCTGGTTCCTGAACCAAAACTGTGTACATTTTGTATAGACCAGGGGCAATAAAATTTAACAACAACCAAAAATTGCTCCTGGATCTTGAAAAATCCTTATTGCAAAGCCCGCTTTCGGCATCTATTTCACCGTTTTGCACCCTTATTTACCACTGAGGTGTTTATAATAAATGAAAGCAGTCAAGACTCAAGGCAACAAAAACTTTCCAAACTATCAGACTTTGGCACAATACGGTCGAAACACATGCCACGAAGTTTTGGTGCCAACGTAAATCTAAACATGCAACATATCCACCAAAGTGACTACAGGCCTTGCTATGGAGTGCCCCAGCTACTACCCCACAAGTAAATCCAGAAAGAAAGGAATATTAATGGAAAGAAGTCCACTTTTAGAAGCAGAGCGGAACATATGTTCGAGCTTTTTTACCATCCCATTTATAGTTTACTAACCAGTTACCAATTGATGCAACTGTGCAAAATCTCAACTCTTGGAAAATTGAGAGCACTTTCATAAAAATGTTGTTATTGCTTTACCTTTTACGGCCACAGCTCACTGACAATGTTGTCGGTTTAAATCTCGGTAACCTTAAAAACCCGCTTTTGAGAATTCAAACTGCAACAGTCTTTTCAAATTCGGACTGATGACATTCTTTTGAGAATCAAAAGCAGGCAACACAAAAATTGTGATTTGATTTTCTAATTATGATGGACCATCAATTTAAGCTCTATTTTTCAACAGTATTAGTAGTGGACAATCAAACATGTAATGTAGACGCAAAACACACGATTAGAAACTGGGGGCTCCCTCAGCTGGAAATCCAAGTTGGCCTAAAAGCTTCATTGAATCCAAATAAATTTGCATGTCGAATATAAAGCATATGTCGCCAGTCAGAACGCCTGAACATCAGTTGTTGCTAGGTTTCGAAAGCACAGTCCAAAGCTAAATGCACCGTATCTGTCAGAAATGTCAGTCAGAATCTCAAAAGCACATCGGTAGTCAAAATCTCAAAAGTACGCTGGCAGTCCAAATCTCGAAAGCATGTCGTCGGTCCAAATCTCGTGGTAAGCCTAAACCGCGCTTTTGAGATTCAGACACGACATTCTTTTGCAAATTCGGACTGATGATAGCTTTTGAGAATCTTACTGAAACAGTTTTTTTTTCAAATTCGGTTGATGATGTTATGGCCTGACAATATTGCACTAAAATATTGTCACCTTCATTTCATTTTGAGTAAGTGCATCTTATTTTCCGGAGTAGGTGTAGGTCTCACAAGTGCAGACATTAAAGGCACTCTCATGATTGGCCTAAATCAGAAAATAAAAAACATTTTTGGCTTGTTTAAAGGGATTAGCAGCCGCGCTAATGCGAGATGAATAAAAAAATCTGTTGGACATTGCATTTGTTAAACCCTTTGTACCGGATAAGTGTACACACTTCCATATAACGCCTTGTTTAATTAGAAATAAACCACCACATAGGGGTTGTGACAATTAGCGACCCTGGGTTACTAGTGGACCCTGATGAATTCATCAGACTTGTACGGAATGAATTCATCAACTTGTTACGGAATGAATTCATCCGACTTGTACGGAATGAATTCTTCAGACTTGTACGGAATAACTGCAGTTTTATTTCCGATAAGTCTGTGAATGCTCAAGGGGTCACTAGTGACCCAGGGTCCGCTAATTGTCAAACCCACCAAATAGTAAAAAAGTCTGTTGAGTAAATTTTGTCATTCCGTCTTCCATAAATAGACATACATCGACGACGTTTCAAAAACTGCACTCAAAACAGCTTGTGTGGTTTTTACACCAGTACAGAATAACCAATAATGTTTTGTGTTTGAGGTCAAACTGTATTTATCATGGTGCACAATAGATCACGAAAATCTGTGATAATTCAACCGAGAAAGGCCGTTTTTTTTATCTCAAGTCAAAATTTTGATACCACAAGAAATTAGAGAATCGGATTAAAAGTACTGCCTTGTCTTTACTACACAAATTTCAAGCCAACTTCATGGGTGCAAAATTTGTGTGAGTTTGCGAGAATCAACTTTACTTGAAATTACAAATATTTAATACATGATTCAATAGGAGAAATTGGATTCTCATATCTGGATCCTACGAGAATCACTGCGAGAACGATTCTGTGATTCTCTTCGAGTTTGCATCCCTTCAACTGCTGTTATGTCGCATATCCATGCCAGTAACCCAAATATAAGATATGAATTTTGATGATTTTTCGATGTTTCGGATTAGTAAATCTCTGCTAATCCCGTTAAACATGGAAAGGCCTTAAAAACATACACCTCCAGTAAAACCACTTTGGAGTGTTTTTGAGTTTCGATAACCAAGAACCAAGAACATAATTTGGCCATAAATATGAAAACGTGACGTTAGAATCAACAGTAATTTTGAAATAAGCTTTTTCTCGAGGATACGTAGCGAACCATAAACAAAATGAATATCCAAACATGTACTAGTAGGATCAGACAATGCACCTTTAACATGGACTAGAATTTTATGTTGATATTGTAATACATAACTTGGATAAACTAAGCATGCCTGTGTACTGTACTTGCTGTTGGAAAACTGAAGTGATAACCTCCTAGTAGCATGAACTAGGCGTTCTATACTCGGTGCTCATCTCAGTCAGATTCATTAAATCATAGCTACAAACTGACAAAGACTTTGAGCTGATTTCAATTTTGAGTCCATATTCTAATACGTCAGCGACAAAAAATAAAAGTATACGTTTGGGATTCTGATTTCATTCCTGATAATATATCTGAAGTTATCAGAAACGTACTCGGTCAACAAAATCGAAGAATTTAATGCGGATTTTAACGGCACCGAAATCCCAAAGACACTCAAAACATTGCCGAATTCTGCGCCGTTGCGAAACTGGGTCCGGAGCGGGCCGAATTCGCACTGGTGGATAATTCTCTCGTTTTGCTATCAAAGACCCCAATTTGCAGCTTAAAGGCAGCTTTAGCATAGCAAAAAAAACAAACCCCTGTCCCATCGTGGTATAAATAAAAAAAAAAACAAAGGTGCAGTGTCGCTCTCTAAAATTTGTATCATTCACTATAATTTCCATACAACTCATATTATAATACAGACCCATGCATCCTGTCAAACCAGTGGTCAAACACGCAATCAATGCTCCATTTGTGTTAGCACCTGTGATCGATCGATCGCCTTCCAAATATGGTCACGATAAAAAGTTAGTCAGAAACAGAGGGCGCTATACTAAATTCCGTTTTCCAATGGATTGAAACAGGTTTGACTCCCAAGTGATGAATTTCACTCAGCTCATTAAGGCTTTCCTACGATGGGATCATCTTTTAAGAGTGATCACTGTAAGCCAATACATTTTTCACTCTTTTGGGATTGGTTGTCACTCTTTTGGTGTAATTTTATGATTCACTCTTGCATTTTAGAGTTAACATGTAACAATGTGTAATGCGCGTGCAGATTTCATTGTTGCTGTGCTCATTTTTAATTCACGTACCCTTATTTAATCATGAGAACAGAACCATGCCACACCGGGTTATTAAGGAGTCTTTTGTCCCCAATAGCCCTCATATTGGTCCAGTATTGTCAATGCATGAAGCGCGTCATACATTTCAAACATAATTTCCCCCCAAATAAATAATTGGTTACATTTCTCCCAAGATTATCCAACACCCTAGACAGGGCCGTACCCATCCTGAGGACCTCGGGTGCAGTCCGGGGTGCGGGGAGCTCTGATAAGTAAAAATCAGCTGATTTTTACATGGTTTTTTGCCAAACCCCTGGTATGCGCGCGCTTCCTCCGCACACCGGCTGGGTACACTGGTGCTAGATGTATGTCGTGTTACTATGAGGTGATTTCAATGCCAAACTTGGTCCATCCAATGCTCTATTTAACCTAAACACCACATCCATAGAAAGTAAAGTTGGGTCACTCCCAGCATCACGAAACTCTTGGCGCACAGTTCCTTGAGGGTATTAGGTCCGACCACGATTGAAATCCTGAAAATGTCAGATTACTTACTCCTGCCGAAGATCCTTTGAAACGAATAGAGGGAAAGGTACAAGCAGACAGTAACCTTTGTTGAAGAACATGCAGTGGCGTGTACACAATCTGGCTTCCATACATTTTCTGTGATGAGCTTGAAGACAGGAGTTGCAGTGTAGATTACGAAATTCCTACAAACGGCTAACTAAGAGATTTGCACTTGACATGCTTCTCAAGAAAAGAAGGAAGACACTAGGTGTTGCTTCATCAATGGTCCTAGACCTGAAGAGGATGGATAGTCAACATTATGAATAATAAATATGCGTCAGCGTATGGCTGCCTGCCCGGAAGATAACCAACCAGAAAGCAACTCTTGTCATCCGTATCAAAGGTGGTACCACTGAACAGCGTCAAGAGACATTGTTTCAGTACAAGAGCCTGCTTCTCTGTCAATCACTCGAATCATACAACTTCTTGATGATTCCTCTTCACCATAAGGTATCTGATAGACTGCCTATCATACTGCTTTTCACTTCAAAGCATGGCTGAAGAGCTGAGAATCTCCAAAGACCCCGGGACCTGACTATTTCCCACACGAAATGAAAATCTCCTACTTTCCTTGATCATCTGTTTGAAATTTTATAATAAAGAACCTACAAAGAAAGATACGCCAACTGCCTTTTTAAGATCAATCCCTCAACACCTCTTCCAAAAGAAAGGCGAACTCTACCCAGAACTACATGGATATTACATTGACTTCAATTGCCACTAAATTACTCCAATTTTCTCAATAAAATCTCTCATCCACGATCACCTATACACAGCCGAAACTAAGCGACTTTCCTAAAGCAGGTCTACACTACCTCATATGATTTGAGGAGCTTCCAATTTGCCTTGAGGAGAGCAAACATAGTTGTTTGAGGGATTTCCAAGGCCTTTGACGCTGTTTAATAGGAAGGTTAATACTGCATATTCCCCTTACTACGGTAGTCCAGAAGAGACTGTCCAGGTTGTGTTCTATGTATGAAACCCATAATCAATTTGTACAGAGTATGGAATGGTGTTTACTATAACATTTCTGACAACTATTGGTATATTTAGGAGACATCTTACCTCTTTGTTAGTTAGTTTAGACCAAAGTTTTAAATCCGGTTTTGTCCCCGCTAACGGGAATGGGCGGAATTCACCTCACACCAGCAATACTGCTTGTTTGGGAGTTGTGGAGCAAAAGATAAATTGACCGGATTCCCTTCATGACGCCAATCCACAGTTTTCGCGGTTGGGGCTAGCCTTTGGGCAGGGCATGGGCTGGATTGCCACCATTAGCTCTCCAGAGCTGATGCCCTTGTAGGTAGATCTTCTTTTTCATTCTACCGTGACCGTTGTTAACATGTACCCAAAGGAATTCTGAGTAATGATAGTTCAATGTTGTCAGGACCTATACACGTTACTGTAAGTGATTACATGTTACCTAAATGTTAGTAAAATTTCAATCAAAAAAATTAATAGCACATTAAGAAAAAAAAGTGTTTCAATTGTACAAAAATGCAATATGAAATTATATACCCAGACACACAAAATGGTAGCCATGTTGAAGAGGTCATTAAAATAAGTGGGAATAGGAATTCTGGATAATTTGTTTTGTGTATTTGTCTGGATTCATACTTTCCCCAAACACCCTTTCATAGCTTTAGTGACATTTCCACTACTGCCTCATCAATTAATACTTTACAAAAACAGCTCAATGGGACCATTTTAATTCAGTAAGTAGTCCTTCAATGCACATTGGCAGGCCATTTTGCAGGCGCCCTCTAGTGTTATGCGGGCTGTAAGTTATCATGTTTATTCAAATAGTAGTGGCCAATTATCAAAATTGATACAAGTTTCAAATCGTTGATTATTTATTGCGTTTGAATGAATACCCAAACACACAAATGGCATCCAAGGTTGAAGACGTCATTAAAATATTGGTCCCCAAAGGGATTTCTGGTATTTTGGTTTTTGAGATTTTGTCAGCATACCCACTTTCCAAAACTAACAACATAGCTTGTAGTATATGTGACTTTCAACCACCGCTAAACTACCAGTAATTTTACAAAACAGCTCAAATTGGCCATTTATTCATGTACGTAGTCATTCAACGCAACATTGGCGGCCATTTTGGCAAGCTCCCTCTTTTGTTATCTACTGTTAGTGATCCCGGTTTATTCATATAAGCGCTACTTATCAAAATTGATAAAAAATAGTTACAGGTGTTCAATCGTGATTATTTAAGAAGGCGGTATTAAAACGAATACCCAAATGACAGAATGGCGGCCATTCCTATGGAAACGCCATTACAATATGTTCCCCCAAAGGGATTCTGGGTATTTTGGTGTAGGATTTGTCAGCAAGCCATACTTTCCAAATAAAAATATGGCTTTAGTATGCGACTTGCCACCTCCGCCAAAATACCACACTAATCTGCTCCCTAATACTTTGATCAGTCCGTATCTTCGGAACCGAATCGGATTTTAGTCAAAAAAAAGTAGTTCAAAGCTAAGATTGTACCGCATATGGCTGTTCCAATATCTCACTTTTTGCAGTGGAAAAAAAATGTCCATTGCAGCGGATAACCCCCCCCCCTTTAAGGACTTGGTACTTGTATAGGAATAATCAAGGAAAATTTAGGTTATGGTGACTATTGTCTTCAGACCCTAATACCACCCCAAAACACACGTTTCTGTGGTGGCTGGATACATGTTATTGCTTCTACATGTACTGCCAATTTTGGATATATTTTTGCAAAAACAATTTTGGATGTAACAGTACTAACTTGTAAAATTCTATCCAAATTAAGTGAGAATACACATTTCCGTTGTAAATAAACCTTAACTGACACAGAAATATTGTTTTCCTTTAATCTTTCGGGCATTCTTCACAGCCATTTTTTTTTTACAAGTGTTAAAAGAGCAAACTAGCAACAAACATGTATATTTGACAACGTTCAAAATTATTGGACTTAGCACACTACTTGATCGAAAATAGGTGCCAACAGTATTATAGTTTTTTTTAAAAATCATTTTGTTTGGATTTCTTCTCGTTTTCAAGTTAGATTAAACTTTCTTCTTGATTAACCCCCTTTTATATTGTTTTGCACTTCATATAATCATCAATGGTTTATAAACAATGTTGAGTTGAGACAAAAACTCTGCGCTTCCCAGCCGAGGAAGTTGACTTCAACTGCCTTGAAACTTGGTAAAGATTGAAAGATAAGCAATGTACCTTGGTAGCCCCTATACAGACCTAAAATATAAGTTAAAGTATTTCAATAGTCCATTTAGACCATTCCCTCTAGCTGTCAAGATTTTCTGCCGTATTTTCCCTCTATTGTGGTGGGTTTTAAAGTAGATTGCCAAAAGATATACCGCAATAAAGTTTTTTACAGGTGGTCCCGGCGCAAGGTAGTTTCCTAATAACCAAAGAGGGACCGAAACTGGAAACATGAATTGATACGGGTTGGTGGTGAATTTTGTTCCCACGAAACACACTAGCCCACGGCCACTAAATACACCTTTAAATCTTTTCAAAAATAGGGACCATTTTATGTACCTATGTCCAGAAGCTTAAAAATCAAGCCAACACCCCTAAATACATCTTTTATTCCTGTTTCAGTCCTGGGATTCTTCCGCAGTGTGTGTTTTTGTGTTTTGTCTTTTTAGAGGCAGTGAGTTAAACTAAGCTCAACCGAAACGACCTTTGACTTCCGATCCGATACCGATATTGCATTCAAAATGTTGGCCGATATCGCGATATTTTGTTGATTGTTTCTATTTATAATCAAATCACCATTAATGAATCTGCTCATCCGGTCAAGAAATGTAGTAAAACAATAAGACAAAATATTCATATCCAAGTTTTTTACTGAACAATTCATAAAACTTTTTGCTCCAATACATCATTAATGTTTTGTAAGGATCCAAAACTAATAATGATCAATTGGATGATTTATGCCCAATATTTATTGGTCTCGCTATGAGTTTGAAATATTGGGCAACGTACTCGAGCCCAATATTTGTGCAACTCATAGCTCAACCAATAAATGTGAGCTCAATCATCCATTTTATACCACACAACAGTATTGCTGTGATGCGAGGTAACCCGGAACACCGATAGCAGGGACACACCGGATTAAACTTGGTTTTACAATAATTCAAAAGTAATCCAAAAACAGATTTTATTTAAGATGCTAAACTAAATTTCCCTAAGGCTTTTTTGCATCAAATTTTGCTCATAACAGGAACACCTAACTACATTTACTGCTGAATAATTAATAAAAGTTAATCCCGTACGCCTTAAGAGCAAAACAAATTTTGAAAATGTTGCGTGAGTGTGGCGTTAGAATGGGTGTAGTGGTAAATAACTAAGATATCGGCCGGGGCGCGCCCAAACGTATAAGTATTGTAAGTGGTGAGTGCTGTGCATTGTAGGGTATGATTTGGTTTTTAGTGATGCTGGGTAAGTTGAGATGTCGGTGGTATTGTTATGAGTGGGTGATGTTGATTGAGATATTAGATTGTCTTATAGTGATGGTTAAAATTATCTATTTTGGTTTTAGAGGGGTGGTAAGGTCTAAGTGTTTAGGGCTTAATTTTATGATAATACGGTAGTTTTGGAAACCGGTAACTCTCTTACGACGAATTGACCCAAAGGCGATACCATTATCTTTAGTGGAAGAACGCTGCCGGAGACCGAGTTTTTGCACGCAAAAAAAATTAATGGGTCCGTCCCGGGTCTCAATTCGGTCGTAAAGAGAGTACCGGTTCCCAAATCAACCTTTTATTCTCATTCTAACCATCTTTATCATTTAATGTCATCTTTAACCCAATTTCGCGATGCTTTTACGGCTTATACATCAAGAAAGGGCTGCCACCACCCAATGACAAACAATCGAAACCCTGTTTGAAACCAACGATCATACGCAACGAGACTCACGTTGGCAGGCGGCGCGCGAACTAGCAAAACGCAGTATGACGCGAGCGGCTTCAAACCTAAAAAATACATCAATACGCAACGCGGCCTCCTACCCTGGGTTTCATTAAACTAATTGAATCCCGTGCATCGGCCAATGACATGGGCTTACATTTTTACACTGGTTAAGAATATGCTAATTAGCATGGTAGTAAATGCTATGGCCGACTTGAATTTTCTTCTGCAAATATGCGCAACTGATATTCGGGCAATTACGTAAAATTTTGAGCAAAAATAATTTAATCGGTTAAAGCATGGGCGCGCACAAAACTAAATTCTGGGTCCACACAGAAACTATGGCACTTAAAGATTTAACACCAGGGCCCAAATTCATAAAACTTCCTAATTCGCTAACAACTAAGGCCTGGTAAGATTCTAAAATCCCCAGTATGCAACTACGATTGACAAACTTTTAAATTGAAATCATAAACCTTACTAAAACCCTTGCTAACTGTTACATCTAGGAAAATCTCAGTTTGCCAACTAGCTCATCTTTTGTCACAGTATTGGGTGCTTTCGGCATAATGTCTTGGTTGCAGTGTGGGGAATGTAAATTTAACTATTAAATGACTATCCTTTTGTGTTTTAGTCTGTTCATCTCAGATCATTAACAATGCTTTGATCACCTGTGAACCTAATCACAATTATCTAATAAATTGTAGTAGTTCCTGTATAAATATAGGCCTGTACTGTTAGAAATTCCGTAATTAAAAAAATAACAAACAAAAAAAACGTTAATTTAAGAAATATTTCAGAAATTCCGGTAAAAGCAATATGTCCGGATTTTTTTTGTTCCCGTAATTTGTAAATTACGGAAAATTCTGATAAAACACACGCTTTTTTCCAGAATGATACAAACTTCTTTCTCAAAAATCAGACGATAGAGAAGAGCGATAACAGCGCCTCAATTAAATGCTTGGTGAAGATAGTTAGGCGGTGTAGACGAGGATCGGAGGCTAGGCACCCGCACAGATCGTGGGCGTACAAAAATTAAAGAAAGCTCCCCCCCTCCCCCCCTGCGCCCACTTATCGTTTGGCCCTCTTCATCAATACATTTACGCGCTCTGCGACGTTCCGCGATTATCATGGTGGAGGGTAGCGTTTGTAAAAAGACAGGGTATAATAGGGATTTCTGAAAAACGATGTGCCCCCACCCCCCCCACTCCCCCTCCCCCCCCCCCCCCTCCCCCCCCCCTCCTCCCCCCCCCCCCCCCCCCCTAAGCCCCCCCGCCCTCCCCCCCCCCCCCACCCCCCCTTCCTGTCCCCGTTCCGTTCCTTGCCCGCCCTTCTGTACCTTACCCCCTACACAGTCTGGACATTCTTGCGACCAGAAATTTAGGGAAACTTTTATACCATTTGTGTCGCCATTAGCACCCTATGAGGTAGCCATAGCTTCCTTTTTAATGGTTAAATCAGTATATCATCGGAAACACTGAGCCTCAAACTGACTTAGTTGCCAACTAGTGGAGTTAGAGTTCTCTGGTGATCCACCTCTAAATGGCAAGATTCTTAAAATGCAACTATCACTAGTAAAGGTTATTATGAATTTCAAACTAAAACAAAACTAATAAGTCAACTAGTTCTATAGGATTGCCATTAACTTAACTGAAAGAGAAAAATAAATTCGGACCGGGCGGGGGACAAGAAAGTGGAGGAGTAAGGTAGAGTATGAGAAGAAAACGAGAGGGATGAGACCGAGGGCCGTTTGAAGAGAGGTGGGGGGATCGGTTTGCGTAGAGTAGGTTGGGTTGAAGGGGGTAGAATTGGACGTGGTCGGCTAATAAATGTTCCTGACGGCACGGAGGTTAGGGTGACGGGTGCGTGGGAGAGTCGATGGGGATGGGAGGAGGAGAGGAGGAACGGAAGGAAGAGATCGGTAGGTAATGCGGGTGTAGCTTCGTATGAGGAGGCAATGGTGGGTTAGGTGTTATTTAGAAGGGGAAGGAGGGAACTCAACTAGGCTTCGTTGGCAACTATTCCCGATTTTTTAGTTGCCACAGCTTAAGTAGATTCACCCATCGTGTCCCTCTAGTACTTTTCCGAAGGTATTAGCATTGTATGAGGGGATGAGCAGTGGGTGAAATTAAAATACCACCCAAAATCTATGGAAAGCTTCATTTCCAATGCAGCGAAAAATCAATTTTGTGCTTAGTTTTAAATCATTCAAGTCAACGTAAGCGTATTTATAGCTCCATTAACTCTCAATACACTCTGACTAATCGTGTTTGCTTCAATGAATTCAATGTAACAGGTAGTTGAATGTCACTGCCTTGAGCGCCCGTGCTTTTGAAAATGGCAACACAAAGGTCTTTGCATTCTCAATGTTACCATGAAAGCAATATCTTGTCGTTCATGAAACAGGTGAATCGGGCATATGTGTTCATTTTTCTTCTCCTCCTCTCCTAACTAAGTCGCCACTGTCCAAAACTTTTCCTCCGGTGACACGATGGGTTGAAATCTACTAAAGAAGTTTTATGAATTTGTGCCTGACATTAGCTTGTGGATTAATTAGTTAGCCCATCCAGTAGATATGTGGCAAGGCTGTTACAACAACAGTGTCCCAAAAGAGCAACCACACATCAACCTCTGGCTAAAAGATGTTTTTTTACAGATTGCGTAACCAGGCCTGTGCAAATTGGGGGGGGGGGGGGGGGGGGGATGCCAGAAGGGGTGCATGTGCCGAGTCATTTTCTACTGGTCCTTCTCTACAGACCTGTAGAGCAACGGTCGTCTTAAGGGGGCTAGTACTTGGGTTACCCTGCGTCCACTTGGTTACACCACTGTTTCACAGTCCAAGACATCGCAAAATTAAAACCTCCGAACAATGTAAAAACTTTGTGGATGAAATAAGTTCATCGGGCTTAACAGCTTGCCTCACATCATTCAGCACCAGCTACTTATTTGTAATGACCATTGCCTTGAAGTGTTATGTAGTCGTGGTAGCCAGCCCGGTGGTTTCCAGGTAGGTGCAAAAATTTCCCGTTCACAAGCAAAATTTCCCGGTCGCAGGGCAAAGAATCCGAAAAGGGCTTTGAGTAAACAAGAATATCCGTGTTTTACTTCCCGATTTCCCTCAAAATGTTTTCAGAGGGGGCACTCTGCCCCCCTCTGGCCCCCACCGGGCTACGCACTGTGTTATGGTCCCCACCCTACATGACTACATTTAACATCACAAATTCAAAAATAAATTGTGCAGCTCTGATTTTGTACAGCAAAATGCATATTATCACTTGTTTTTGAAGAGCGCCCCCAATTTTTCAAAAAATTTGTCGGAGATTTTTTTACACGATTGCATGGTAACTGGCTAGTAAACTCTTACCTGTGAATGGTTTAAGCTCGAAAATTCTCTGTGTCCAAACGAAGGAATTTTGTACTCGAATGAATTATTATCGGGGATCCCCGAAATAATCAACGGCTGCTGGAAACGGGCCTTTCCAGTGTGAATAGCCGGTAATACGCCATAGGTACGTGTTCTACGCGTCATCCCTTAGTTTGTGAATATTCAGGCAATGCCCGTTTATAGGTATTTTCTCGCGGTGGCACTATTCATCATGACGGACATAAACGTAGCAGTTCCGGCTCTAGCCGTTAAGGCCAATCTGGATCCCAATCTAATTCCAAAATTCTGTATTTTGTTATACATCTCAATTTTTTATGCATTCTCGTTCGCAGGTATAGTTTCCTAGACCTACCACGTAACTGTGCAAAAATATCAAATTTTGAAAAGTGTGGCGCCTATTCAAAACTGTTCTAATATTGCTTTAATGGCAGTGTCAACCCTAGTGCTTTTGTTTTTACTCGAATTTATGATTTTGCACCATTTTAACTTCAACCTGTGTTTCTATCTTACCACAAAGGTTATCCATGCAGACAACCTCGAAGCTGTCTTTTTTGCCGATTTAAAACAAGCTATTGAACATTTAACGTCACAAAAACCACATGGTCTTAAACGGCAGGAAATTTAAGCCAACATTACACGCCGTCAGGGGCAGCAAGGCGCAGCATAGCGTCGCGTGGTGAATTTTACCGCGTAATGAAGCGGATGCATGATTAAATTTAAAAAAAGAAAAAACCTAAAAACTAAAAAATTAATATTTGAAATGTAAACAAAGCGCTAATAGAACAGATGAAATTTCAATCTTCTGATCTGGAGTTCGAGACAAAAGATGTTTGATTCAATAGGGATATAAGATTGTATTTCATCACTTGCACAACATTACTCAATTTTTGAAGTTCAAGGTAAAGTTATTGGAGAAAGAGACAGCTTGAAATGGCGTGAAAAGTCCATTTTATAAAACCACAGATTTTTCTCAATGTTCAATTTTCGCCAAAATTTGGCAAAATTTTCAGACAAGAAAACTCCAAAAAATACCGAAAAGGTGAGGTTTAACTTTCCTACAATATAGCAATCGGTCTTCTCTAGGAAACGGCTTTTCTCAATTTTTCAGATATTCTAAAGATATACTCAAATTGGTAAAGAAAATAAAAATCACCCTTTTGACATTTCCTTATATTTCGAAAAGCTCTTCTATTTAAAAAAAAAATGAAAAAAAAAAACCGTCCCTAGACAATGTGTCTTGTTTCTAAAAAATAACAAGAAATCATGAAAACTTCCAATTGTTTTTGTTATGCTTCTGAAATTTGGGGCAAAATTCATTTTTTTTAGTATTTTTCTCAACATACAGACGTTTAAATTAATCTGATGCCACCTTCGAATTCATCGTCCAATTTTCTTTATAGAAATGAATACTGTTACATAAAATATCAAATAGCTTGTCAAAGTTACAAACCAAAATAGAATACTCGGATAGTCCGGGTTGATAATGTGTCCTAAAATACCGTCGAATTCATCAGCTTCAAATATCCACGAAAATCCAACCAGTCACATTAGTTTACATGCGATGTTAAAACATGATTATGCCTGGAGAGTAACTCAACTTTGACATTCTTTCAAGGTATTTGCCCTCCAGGTTTTAAAGGTGCAACGAGAGATTTGAGGCACCCAAATATTGTGTCATAGTAGTAATTTAATATAGATTTGACGCTCAATAGACTTCTCATACCTTGTATTTGCAAACAAGAAATGCCTTTTAAAGAAAGAAAACTATATGTACGAGCCTTGCTCCTTTTGGTCAACCCACCATTGTATTCTCATTTAAATTTGCATATTACACTGGTACTGAAACGTGAAAGTGATGCGGATGGATGCTTATATTTCAATACAGAGGGTGTTTTGAATCAATCCCATGATGATAGCAATGTTTCCTAAATGTACAAAACACACCTCAGTACTTGGGGAGTTTTTAGCATGATATGAAATATCTTGTTTTTCTTAAACTTTGGAACACTTTTAATCCCTAAGTACTAATGCTTTGTGGGCTAAAAATGAGCATTAAAAATTGTCAGGGGTTTTATGTGTAAGAATTAGGATTTTTTTATGGGATAACATTGACCTTATTGAGGTGTGAAATTTCCCAAAAATGGTGCATTATGGGATCTTGACTCAAAACACCCTTGATTTAATGAAAAACATAGGTTGGAAATTTGCTTCCTATACGAAATTAGAAATTTCAGTATTTTTTTTTAAAAAACATTCATTTTGTGAGCATGATGGGCAATAATAGCACATTTTTTGAAGAGGCCTTCAATTTTTCAACATTTTGGATGTACACATTGGCATTGGGAAACCTGCGACTAGTAAACTATTACATGTGACTGGTAAGATAAACAAATGTTTGTCACAAACAATGTCGCCCACATCACATAAGTCGTATTTTACAAAAAACACAGTTTCCGAGCAAATCGCAATTCAAAATATGCCGCGACAAATTTCATGTCTATACGGTGAAAACAAAGCATAAAAGAAGAAAACACATCTAGACTTTAATGTTGAAGATAGAAAACCTTTAAAGGCCAATTTAAACCATAAATCCAACTTTAAAACGGCAATATATTATCTAATTAGGCTACAAAGTTATAAGTTCTGTATGTGAAATCAGAAATAAATGTCTATGCAAAATTACGACGCATATACACCGTTTGTTTTGCAATGTACGTAAATAGATCACTATGTGAAAGCTTGTTTACGAAAAATAAACGATGAAAAATACGTCAAAATAGATCGGTATGTGAAAATGTTTATTTTGAGATCGGTAAAATAGAACGCTTTATCAAGCACGTGTAAATGAATGGCGATTTTAAAAACGACAGTATGTGAAACACGGGTATGATGATTTGAAGGAAAATGTCAAAAAAAATCAGTAATTATAAACTAATTAATTAGGCATCCTCACATTTTGAAACTTGTGGATGGCCAAGAACTCGATGAACTAGTAGTAGGCGGAATTTCGCAAAAAAACTCAAAAAATATAAAAACTTAAATTATGAATATCTTTTAATACATCATTGAATTTGTAATTAGGAATAATATCAGAGATTTCCGATATAATTCAACAGCTTCTGGAAACGTCATTCCAATATCAAATAGTGGGAAATAGCGCCATGTACGTGTTTACGATCATTTCCATTTAGGGGTTGATTGGTTCAGGCAAGTTATTTTATTTAGAGGTCATTTTCTTGAGGTAGCACTATTTCATCATGGCGATCATAAACTTAACATTTCAGCTCTGCCGTTAAGTACAATTGGGATACCAATTCTAATACAAAATTTCTCAAACATTTTTTAGCATGCTCGTTCGCAGGGTAGTTTCCTAGACCAATTACCAACATAACAGTGCAAAAATATCAAGTTTGAAAAAATGGGGGGCCCTCTTCCAAAAATGTGCTGTTATTGCTTTAATTCTTTCAATGGAAATATTCTTGTTGGAAAGCTTTACATCAGGGCAAAAAATCAGTATTTTGATTTTTAGGGTCACCTAATGTGTGAAATCTCTCGTGCACCTGTTTAAGCAGGAATCACCCCTTTTATTTGTTTCTCCCATGTATATGCAGTGGTTGGGCCAGACTTCTTTTTGTGTGTGTGTGGGGGGGGGGAGGCGGACGGGAGGGAGGAGGAGGGGACAGGGGAAAGTTAGTTTTTTGGAGGGGGGTCGTCAACAATTGCGATTTTAAACCAATTTTGGTGCAAAATTTGTGATTTGAGATTTTTAGCTTTTGTGCAATCTGTCATTTCATTCTGGTAGCGGGGGGGGGGCAAACTGGGGCTGCCACTGCATGATTGTACTTAACTTTCAGGATTGTAAATCTGCTTGTGACTGTAGAACATGTGGTAGATCGCTACATTTCTTGTGTTTAACATATGAATAAGGTTGTGGGTGCGTGATACTAACTGGTACGTAATCTCAGATTCTGGTGAAACAATAGTGAGAATAGCTATTATCCCGTATTTAGTCTCACTGCTATGTCTGGTGGGCTGCTGCAACATAAATCAAAATTAGTAGGGGAGCAGTCAAAAATACACTTTTTGGATTGGGCCTGGGCATCGCTTTGTTTTTTTTGTGTCGAATTTTAATCGCAATTTAAAGAGGAATTTTTTGATCGGTAATCCACCCCCTTCCACCAAACAATTTTGCTATGGGACAGAACTTAAGCACAGGGGGGCAAGTGGGGCGGGCATTTTTCGGGGGCAAGCATATATTAAAAATTTGGTAGTTTAGTATAGTATATGCCTATGTAAATCACTCATTTTCAGGGCGGCAAGCACTTCCCCCACGGGGGGGCGTGGGTGGGGGCGGGGAGAGGACGGGGTGCTTTCCCTGCGGGATGGGGGGAGGTGCTGGTGGAGACCGGGGGAGGGGGAAGAGGCTGGGGGGGAGGTCGGGGAAGGAAAGCAGCTGCCCCCCTGGCTATGCCACTGCAGTGGCCTATGGCCCGTGGGAAACAAACAAAACTACAGATCGAAATAAACGTACATTTGTGAATTAGAAGTGGCTTACCCGGGGGGGATCTTTCCCCCGGAAAAATAACTAGGCCATATACTATACTAAACACATTTTCATATATGCTTCCCCCGGAACATATATGGGCCCCCCTTTGCCCCCCCCCCCCAAAAAAAAAAAGCTTGGTTATGCCACTGTGAATAGGACTTTTTCAAGGATTATCTAGTGAACCATAAAAAACAGGGGGTGCGGATCATGAAATGACCTTGAACTTTTTTACATAATGCTAAGTGGTTCTTGATGATATGATACTGAAATTCATTGTCCCACATGCTTCTTGCTGTGAAGTTCTGCATGCTTGTTGTGTTAACATGTTGATCAGTTTTGATGGTAGAACTAGAAGCAATAATGCATATTGGTAAAGTCCTATTCAATCTGTGCTACTATTGATGGTTTTTTTTAAACCATTTAAAAAGCAGTTGTTTATCGTCTTGGGAATGAAATGATTTGAAGACTGTGAAATTAAGGACGACAATGAGAAAAATATGGCCTTTCATCAGATATCCAAATCGATACGATTTCGGGTTAAATCAGGCGCGTCCCAAAGACGATCGGAAAAACACACACCTTTAAAAAAGAAATTAAAAAAGAAATATTAAAAAATCAGAACTCACAAAGCAGTTCACCAACATGTAAACGGCAGCCGTGCACCTACAATCTGGAGGGACAATACACAGCAAACTCGTTTTTTCGCCCGCTTTATGTAAATAAGTGGTGATTTAGTACTTTGTTTGTGCACTACAGAAAGTCAAAGCATGGTTTTTATGGGGAATTGCGGATAGAGCAAGTTCAAAACAAGGTTTGTGTTGTCTTTGTACTTGTTTGTTCAATAAACCTTCGAAACGTTCTCGGTAGGTGGGATACGACCGATCCAGTGAAAATTTGAGAAATTGTATCCTCAAAACATCTATTCCTGTATCAATTTAAAGTAAAACTGCATAGATATAGGCCTATGTCAAAGCAAAGAGGTAAAGCAATGGTATATGTTTTGCAGACTGCTCATCCTTTCACCCTAGTGTTTTCCTGTGGGTCAGCTGGTAACCTGGTATTCATAAAATAAATTGATTTAAATCATGCTATTTACTGTGGCGATTAAAATAAAATAAATTATAACATATTAAACATTATTTAAGCATGAAAAGATTTCAACGAGAAATTCTGAGGTGACCATACATGACAACATAAATCCCAGACCCAGTTTTAAATCCCAAATGCCATTTTTTTGCCACTTTTCACAAAATAACGGAGCTGGTGTACCTGTATCATTAAAATAAATTCGTTTAAAATACGCTATTTATGTGTGGCGATTAAATAAAAATAAAGTATTAAAATATTAAAACATTATTTTAAGCATGAAAGATTGGAATGAGAAATGTAGGTGCCCCCATCACATGACGCATAACTCCCCGACCCAGTTAAATCCGCCTACAAAATGGCATATTTTTAATTTGCCACTTTTCACAAAAACGGAGCGGACCCAGTCTTGTGAAATGGCATTCGGAAAGTGCTCGTAGATCTACAAATATCACGCTACCTCCCTTCTTTGCGGTTATCTTTATCTTTAGCCTGTTCCTCTAGGGACCCAAGGGAGGAAATACAAAGCGTCGGGCAGCTTTTTTTTTTGCATGTACGTAGCCTCGGTGGTATCGAAAATTAGTCTTACAGGTGTATGGTGATCTTCCAGAAAAAAACAAATAGGCCTACAAATAACAAATGCCAGGGATGCCATTGTTGTGTCAGATGACAATACACATGCTTTTATATTTGGTGCAAGCTGATGGCACCAAGCATGAAGTATTTAAGGTCGATAAACTTTGCTGAGTAACGCTGGATGTGTGATGTGAGTGAATAATATACAGGAAAAATCAATTCTGACAAATTCTTGATTTATTTATTTATGGTACATGTAATCTTGCTACTCCATTTCTCAAGGATATCAAACTTACGATTAATATAAACGATTATGATGTGGAAGAAGATATGGAAAAACGGCAAGTTCGGCTGTTAATATTTGTTTTCCATGTGTTGCTGTGCATAGGTCATGCTGGCATGGACCTTGGGTGCGCGGCCCGACATAGGCTACGTGATGTACGTAAGCCACAAGAATCATGATGTACAAGAATACATGACGTAGACATATTCTAACAAGAAAATTATTAACGTACCTCTACTCGGAAGGAAATTTCAGCACGGCTTTCCTCGCATGTCTGCCACTCAGTCCCTGTTGCGCAAAAAAACAAGTCCTTTAATTTACCGTGTGCAGCGTCCTGGCCCATGAATACGTAGTTGAATTTGTGGAACAGAAACATTTAGGGCCCAGCCGGCCCAAACCAAACCACTTTGGGCGGGAGGGCGGGCTTGGCAGTAAATAATTCATCGATACTGATTTTTTAAACATTAAGGCGAAAACAGAGGGCGCTATATTAAATGTCATAAAGGAAACAGTGTGGAGGAAGTTCAAAACAAGGTTTGTGTTGTCTTTGTACTTGTTTGTTCAATAAACCTTCGAAACGTTCTCGGTAGGTGGGATACGACCGATCCAGTGAAAATTTGAGAAATTGTATCCTCAAAACATCTATTCCTGTATCAATTTAAAGTAAAACTGCATAGATATAGGCCTATGTCAAAGCAAAGAGGTAAAGCAATGGTATATGTTTTGCAGACTGCTCATCCTTTCACCCTAGTGTTTTCCTGTGGGTCAGCTGGTAACCTGGTATTCATAAAATAAATTGATTTAAATCATGCTATTTACTGTGGCGATTAAAATAAAATAAATTATAACATATTAAACATTATTTTAAGCATGAAAAGATTTCAACGAGAAATTCTGAGGTGACCATACATGACAACATAAATCCCAGACCCAGTTTTAAATCCCAAATGCCATTTTTTTGCCACTTTTCACAAAATAACGGAGCTGGTGTACCTGTATCATTAAAATAAATTCGTTTAAAATACGCTATTTATGTGTGGCGATTAAATAAAAATAAAGTATTAAAATATTAAAACATTATTTTAAGCATGAAAGATTGGAATGAGAAATGTAGGTGCCCCCATCACATGACGCATAACTCCCCGACCCAGTTAAATCCGCCTACAAAATGGCATATTTTTAATTTGCCACTTTTCACAAAAACGGAGCGGACCCAGTCTTGTGAAATGGCATTCGGAAAGTGCTCGTAGATCTACAAATATCACGCTACCTCCCTTCTTTGCGGTTATCTTTATCTTTAGCCTGTTCCTCTAGGGACCCAAGGGAGGAAATACAAAGCGTCGGGCAGCTTTTTTTTTTGCATGTACGTAGCCTCGGTGGTATCGAAAATTAGTCTTACAGGTGTATGGTGATCTTCCAGAAAAAAACAAATAGGCCTACAAATAACAAATGCCAGGATGCCATTGTTGTGTCAGATGACAATACACATGCTTTTATATTTGGTGCAAGCTGATGGCACCAAGCATGAAGTATTTAAGGTCGATAAACTTTGCTGAGTAACGCTGGATGTGTGATGTGAGTGAATAATATACAGGAAAAATCAATTCTGACAAATTCTTGATTTATTTATTTATGGTACATGTAATCTTGCTACTCCATTTCTCAAGGATATCAAACTTACGATTAATATAAACGATTATGATGTGGAAGAAGATATGGAAAAACGGCAAGTTCGGCTGTTAATATTTGTTTTCCATGTGTTGCTGTGCATAGGTCATGCTGGCATGGACCTTGGGTGCGCGGCCCGACATAGGCTACGTGATGTACGTAAGCCACAAGAATCATGATGTACAAGAATACATGACGTAGACATATTCTAACAAGAAAATTATTAACGTACCTCTACTCGGAAGGAAATTTCAGCACGGCTTTCCTCGCATGTCTGCCACTCAGTCCCTGTTGCGCAAAAAAACAAGTCCTTTAATTTACCGTGTGCAGCGTCCTGGCCCATGAATACGTAGTTGAATTTGTGGAACAGAAACATTTAGGGCCCAGCCGGCCCAAACCAAACCACTTTGGGCGGGAGGGCGGGCTTGGCAGTAAATAATTCATCGATACTGATTTTTTAAACATTAAGGCGAAAACAGAGGGCGCTATATAAATGCATAAAGGAAACAGGTGTGGAGGAGAAGGTTCATTAATTCGAATATTGGATGAAAATTCCTTGGTAAGTAATTTTAAATTCGATACGGCTTAATTGGTGTGAGACCGGAAAGCCTTTCTATCTCCATGCCCCTCTTCATTCTCTTCTTAGAATTTGTAATGGGAGGAGAGTCAAAGCCTAGGCTCGGATCCAAATGTGGAGGATGTGAAAATCAACAACATCGTTTATGTAAGACACAAAAATGCAAATGGTTCGAGCCCGCAGGGCGGAGTGCAATCTCTCTGTCGTGGGTTGGGCCAGACTCCCTCATATAATGTTTGCTGTGGGGGGTTCGCACACTACTCCCGCCCGCGAGTCTCTGTATTGCATTCCCAGCAGATGCTGGTACCCATTTATTACTCCGGGGTGGAGAGACAAGAGAGGTAAAGACCTTGCCCAAGTGCATAACACATTGGCGACAGCGGGGCTCGAACCCACAACCTTATGCTTATGAGCTGAGGAGCGATTGATCCACTGCACCAATGTGCACTCATGACACACCCTGCTGGAAATGGTTTTTGAAAAGTTACAGCTAACCACAGAAGAACTGGAAAAAGCCTGCGCCAAATGGAGGGAATGAAGATCAACCCATCTAAATGCTAAGATCATGTCAGATGACCCAAGAGAGATCACCCTTAACCAGACAACCCATTGACAAAGGTTAAATGATTTTGTCTTTCTTGGAGTAATGTTGCCTCGTAAGGAGGACATCAAGAAGCATACAAGACTGGCAGCATTGGGCATTCGGTAGAATCAGGAATACCATCTGGAAGCAATCATGACATCACAAGATCTCTCAAAGTCAGATTTATACCAGTCTCTTACTCCCCATCCCACCTATGGAGCAGAGTCCTGGTTTATGCGAAGGGCAGACTGCCAAAAGCTAGAGAAAAGCTTTGAGATGAGAGTCTCCGGTCCACCTAGAATGATGAATTAGACAGCTCTCTGAACCTCACATGCACCATCACGGATACAGTAAACACGGAGACGGCCGAAGTGGTTTGGACATGTCGTCAGGATGCCGGAACATTAGATTACGGCCAAGGCCTATATGACAAAGACTGCAACAAGCGAGGGGAAACCAGGTCGCCCACCAGCAAGATGGAAAGGACCAGATCCCAAGGACACAGGCTTGGACCTCCAAAATGCCGAATCTATTGCAAAGGGCAGACCAGAATTGAGGAGAATTACTCATGAGAGAGCAAAAAGGGACACCACGTCCTATGCAGTTAAGTAAGTCAAAGTCTCTTAAAAGTGGAGAGTATCAGTGTTGCACTTTCCCAATGTGTACACAGCGTTCACACAACTTGTGGACTTTTCAGATGCAGGTATTAGTGGCAAAGGGCTTTCCCAAATACGACGGTATGCAACCCCAAAACGGCGTCATGGGCTCATTATGATACTGTTTGGCCGTTCACAATCGCCATCTACAATATAAATTCACGATCTTTGCCCGGCCCCATGATTACAACATGGGGCATTTGAAAATGCCATACCACGTGTCCTCTAGTGTCGCATTATGTAAGTAATTGCGTGTTTATTATGTGTACTTAAAAAAATTTTAAAAAGGGGTAAAAACGGTTTTCAATTGAGAGCTATATAAAAGAACAGGACTGGAAGGATACACCAAAAAAAAACACAGAATGGTGGCCATTGTGAAGGTCCATTAAATGTTTCCCACAAGGGTATTTTGATGGGTAACTTTGGCTTGTTTGATGTTGTCTGGATACAGACTTTCAAAATACCAAATTTAGCTTGTGTATGTGAATTTCACAAATGAAGTCGGTAAAATATTCATCAACGCACATGGGCGAAGCCATTTTGGAAGCACCTCTAGTGTTTGCTACTGTAATTGTCACGTGTGGTTTAAAATAGTAGATGCCTACTTATGCAGTATTAAAACGATATATGCAAACCCACTGACTCTACAAATAGTTGAAGAGGTGTTTTTAAGGGGGATGTTCTGCCAAGAATCGTTCCAATTTTTGAAGTAAAGAAACAAATGAAAATTGGTACATGACGTCTATAGCATCCGAGGTTCCGAAAAAAAAAAATAGAACAAAAAAATTACGCCCCCTGGTGGCCGCACATATGAATTACAAAATGGCCGCCAAAATCACCATTTTTGACATATCTGTAAGTCTCAGCAACTTAAAAACCACATTTGAGGTGTCTAACCAAGAGGAAGATTCAGTCGTTCATACAAGGCATTTCCATTGGAGGTTTTTGTACAGGTATGATGTGAATCGTAGTGATGAAACTAGCTACATGACAGAGTACTGATCTCAAACTTGCATTGTAAGAGGGTTTCATCTCTAACAATTAACATGACTACCTGTACAAAAAACGCCAATGGAGGCAAGCATTGTGGGAAGCTAATGGGATCTTCTCTTTGTCTAAACCTATGTTTTGGACACAAATGAACGTCTTGGTGATCTTAGATTTATTTGGAGGCTGCCATATTGAATTTTCAAGATGGCCGCCTGATGGCTGTCAAATTTGCCAGTTTTAGCCATATTCCAGTTCTGTAGGCAGTTTCGATTAAAGTTCAGGTGGTATATATATATGTTTTCCTACCCAGGAAACTTTAAGTGATCATAGTGTTCTTCAGGTGGCTACCATATTGGATTTCAAGATGGCAGCAAGATTTTTATTCAAAAATATTGATTAAAATACAGATCATGGTTCTAGCAGTTTATGTATCGTTGTGCCGAACAGAAACCTCTATACCACATATAAAACATATATAAAAATAGACCAAAAAAATTTTGACGCACCCTGGTGGCCGCCATTATTGCATTCCAAAAATGGCCGCCAAAAAGTATCGTTTTTTAGCCATAATTCTTTTTACAGCACCTAGAGGCAAGATTCAAGTGTGTATACCTATTTTTTTTTTTAAACCAAAGGTGGAACCTTGGTGGTCATATAAATTAATCCAATGGTTCCATCATGGAATTTTAAGATGGCCGCCATAATTGGCCAATTCGGTGAAGTCAAGACGTTTCTTACTGGTCGCAAAAGACACTAAATTGAACGTATTCTCGTGATATGTTGGAGGTCAATGGGCTTCCCTCCAAGCTCAAGAACAAGGAGAGGATAAAGTGGGAACCTCAGCAAACTAAGGACCGGGGCCCTCAAGCGCGCAGGGCAAAAGCAGGGCAGGAAAGGAAGCGACAACCCCATCCACGATGGGGCGCCCAGCCAGCCCCTACCCCCTACCAGGGCGATCGGACCCTCAGAACCAGGAGATGGCACCGGCCGGTAAATATGCGGAAATAATGGCTCCGTGGTAAATGACGGAGGTGTAAGGGCAAAGACAAAGGTTCGGGGTCAATCCAAGGGTGGTGGTGGTCAAGGCGGCCAAGCCGGTGTGCAGGAGATATAGTCTCCGGACTCACGTCGGACAATGGGAACAATGGGGCAATACAATGCAGTGACTCTTCAACGGAATATAGTGTCACCGCTTATTCCGTGTCGTCTATGGACCACGGACTATGATACTGCCGGACTTCTTTGATTACTTTCACACCGGTCGCCTATGACTACCCAGGACAACACCCTATTGCCACCTGTGGGTGGGGCGCGTCATCTCATGGAATTTGCCGGGGCGGGCAGCAGTGATCCTCGACCTTTGGGTCTGCACGTGGTAGCCCGCAAAAAAGATTTTTTGTTTACTTGTATCAAGAGTGCACGGCCTGTCTACCCCCATTCTGAAGGGTGAGGTTTTTCTACCTTAAGTTCCAAGAGACACTACCAAGTGGGGACAAGCTCCGGCGGGGAAAATACCGCTAGCGTGTGGGCCTAACGTGCCGTGATATGCCTTTCGATTGCAAAATTCGGGCGGTATCTTTTTCTACTCCACCTTTTTTTTAACTACAAAATATCGGGGCAGTGGATGACGGAAAGCTTTAAATAGGTTTATCTGACCCCCGCAGGCACTTCCATAGGAGACCCTGGGACACAGAACTCGGGTGGTCTCAAGCAACCTTTGCCATCAAATAATGCACTCGAGCTGTGGCTATCTTTCTCACCAATGGAGCACCTGCGTCACTCTATCCAGAGGAAAAGTAATCTTGGTCCAATTCGACAATATGACGGTAATCGACATACATCAACAAGGAGGAGGACAAGAAGCCCCAGTCATCTGCAAGGAGACTCGTAGACGTGGTGCAGGCAACGGAGCATTGCTCTGATAGCGTCTCATGTAATGGGGTGCTGAAAAATCCCTGTGGGGACACCCTCTCCCGGAAGGGCACAGAGTGCCAGGCGTCAACGAAGAGATAAATGGCGTCGTCAGATGAATGGCACCTTCCTCCTAAGAGGCTACAGTGTCTCCTTGTGGACCTATTTGCCTCTGCCGTGAATCACCCGCTTCCGACGTACTACTCATGGAGTTACAAGATCCACCCTTGCGATGATACCAAGTGTCTTCGAGAAGGTTTGTCAGTCAAACAACTGACTGGTTCTGCTGGATAGCGTCCATGCGGCCACGACTTGGTTCCCACGGCTTCTAGAGCTGGTAGTCAGGGACCCAGTCTTTCTCCATCAGGACGGGGATCTGGTAATCGGTCCTCACGGACCCGTTCGACCCCAGTGGTTATACCATCCGCGCTCTAAACCTGACTGTCTGGAAGCATTTCTGCCAATTGTACATTCTGACGAGACTTTCTGAACAGACTACTGCGCTCTTTGCTCAGGCAGGGCGGAGAATCTTACGCTTCTCGATTCTCGACTCCGCCGGTTCTATTAGTGGTGGCGCCATCGAGAGATCGATCCGTGGCTGTTGTCGTCTGTGGGCACATTTGGAATTTCTTAAATTAATAATTTTTAACCGAGGGTTTGGTGCCCAAAGAGTCGGGGGTGCTCCATCACCTGATTGCGGGCACTCCATCGGGGTTTTTAGAGCCGACTCAGTTATCTCTTAATAGTTCGATTCTACGATCTGCTGAATAGCATTTTTCGGCCCACTTCACCCGCGTTTGTTCAAGCGTTCCGGAGTGGGACCTGCCGCTAGTGTTCAAGCTCTTAGCGTCTTAGGAATTTGAGGCCAGGAATTTGAGCCACATAGTTGAATGTCAGTTCTCTTGTTGATAGCCTTGGAGGCGGCGTTGCGTTTTTCGTTGCAGTCGCCTAACGGCGACGGGGGTTCCAAAAATACATGCCTTGTTCATTGCGTCGAAATATGGCGTGTCATTCTCTCGCATCGGGCGGGTTTTCTCACAAAGAACCAGACCTTGCACTGTTTACGCCACACCCAGTGTTTCTCAGGGACCAGGCGTTAACCGCGGGATTGGGTCAGAGAAAGAGAAAACCTTGGTGCCCACACAAAAGTGGTATCAAGCATACGGAAAGGCTTTGGAATGTACAAAACAGGTTTTCATCTCCTCTGCCATATCCCTTAACCTTAAATGCCATTTTGCCACTTTTCAAATCACGGAGCAGACCACTGCTTTGTATTTAACAACAGCAATACAATAAATAAATAATATAAACAACACAAAATACCGCTACCTCTTTTGTGCGGTGTGTGGTGATGCAGGATGGTAGTCATTTTCCTTAGGGACTAAGGGAGATAGTCCAGCAGCGTGGAAGAGGAGCTGATGCTAATGCAGCACTGTGTGCCGGTAGAAGTTAGAACAATCAAGAGCTGAAGGTAAGTCTCGCAGTGAAGAGAACGGGGAACAATATACTCCAGAGCACTACTTCCCTTCCTTCTTCACCGTCTGAGACTCTATGGGATACTATGCAAATTAAGGTTTGCGGGGGAGGGTAGCTACCCAGAGGGGGGCACTCCCATATTGAAATGGACTGCATGGTTGAATGAAAGACTCGTGCTTCCAAACCCAGGGGCATCGATGACCCAGATATGGGGTCTTTTGGTGATAGAGAGCCAAATGTGCCACCAAATTGAGTTTCCGAATGACAAATTACAAAAGTTTCCAAAAAAGGGGGTCCTTTGGGTTGAGGAAAAATTTTTTGAAACCTTTTGTACATACTAGAAGTCTTTGGGTGAAAATTTTCAAAATTTTTCACCCAAAATAGGGGTCTATTGTTAAAAATTTTCCCAAAATATGAGGTCTTTGGGTGTGTGAAATTTAAAAAGTGGGTCTTGGGTGAAAACGAAGGGAGTCTTAACAGCTTACATACGCTGTCAACTCCAAGATGGGAGGCCCCCCGGTAGCTATCGAGGACCGCGGTATATTTCCCTCTCAAAGAAGTCTACCTGCGTGACCTAAGACGCACCACAATGGTTCCAGGCTTGGAAGGACAAGATTGTATTTTTACAATTTGGAGAGAAACAATTTGGGTTAAGGGACGATTCACCGTGTCGGTTCACCGCGTGTTGGCGGTTAATCAACCGAAATTTAGTGCGCGCTGGCGGTGGACTATTTTCACGTTTTAGCGTACGTTTTTTATATGTTTTGTTCGGGCCCAAACGAGACATAACTGATAGAAATATGTTTTGACAATATTTTTGACCCACCCCCGTAACCACCCCCCCCTCACCTTTCCGCCATTCTTGAAATCCAATATGGTGGGCCACAGTGAAAAATAAACTTATGTCACTGAAAGTTCATGGGTGGTTATGGAAAAACCATAGATATAGACACTGAACTTTAATCAGAACTGGTGGAAACTGGAAATATGGCTAAAAATGGCAAATTTGACAGCCATTTGAAAATTTCATGCAGCCATCTTGAAATTCAAATCCGGACAGTACCACTAAAAAATTCTGAGATCACCAGGAGGTTCATGGTATCAAAAAATAAGTTTAGACACCTCAAATTTGGTTTAGGTGCTGTAGAATTAAAGATATGTTCACAAACAATTTGTCTTTATGATTTTGGCGGCCATTTTGGAATTCAAACGGCGGCCACCAGGGGGAGTAATATGTTTGGGTCTATTTTTTCGGCAACTTCTGGATGCTAATAGAAGCTATTGTACCAAGTTCATGCTTTTCTTCAAAAAAGGAACGATTCTCATGCTAACAGCTTACACATGGAGAGCGGGCTGCCGCACAGTTGAATGTCGCGAGTGAAACAAAAGGAAGTGGTTTTGACTATACAATATGGCGGAAACAATTGCATACACATGCTGGTGCAACAGATCCACACAGAGTGTCTATTGTTGGACAAGGTGTATGCATTGCGTCCCGCCATATGTATAGGGCAAAAAAAACTAACTTCCTGATGTTTCACACGGCGACTCTGACCAATATCCAGGTGTAGAGGTCAAGTGATGCAAACACACAGAATGACGGCCATTTTGAATATAGTTGCCCAAAAGGGATTCTGGGTAAATTTTTGGGTTGTGTGAGTCAGCATCCCTGCTTTCAACAAATAACATTAGCTTGTAGTACATGCTGTTTCACCACCGGGCTCCAGTCAAGTACTTAGAAAAAAAAAGCAATTCTTAAATTGGACAATTGTAATCAGTAAGTAGTAGTTAACACATTATGAAGGCCATTGTGGCCAAGCGCCCTTAATCATCAATCCAAATTGATGATAGCATAGCAAAAAGTACTCAAATCGCGATTATGTAAGAAAACGCATATGAAAACGATATATACAAACACACAGAGAGTCAGATGTGACGGCCATTTTGAATATGTTGCCTCAAAGGATAGGGTGGTGGGTAATTTGGTTGTGATGTTCTCAGCATCCCTGCTTCCCAAAAATACCAACATTCAGCTGGTACTACATGCCATTTCACAAACGCTCGAATCAATTATTGAAAAAAAGCAGCCTAAAGTGGACAATTGTAATCAGTAAGTAGTCGTCAACGCACATGGCAGCCATTTTTGGGCAGCGCCCTCTAGGGCATGTATTATAGTGATCACGTGTTTATTATATAGTCGTACTACTTATCAAAATTGTGAAAAAATCAGTTAAAACTGTGTTCAAATAGAGCCTTATTAAGAACGCAGTATTAAAACAATACCCAAACCCACAGAATGGCGGCCGATTTTGAAATGCCATAACAATAATGTTCCCCCCATAGGGATTCTGGTAATGTTGTTTAAGATGTTGTCAGCCACCCAATACTTTCCAAAAATACCAAAATTAGCTTGTAGTATGCGACTTGCCACCTCCGCTATTTTTAGAGCACTTTTTAGCCATATCTGCTCCACTATATCGAGGCGACAAAAAACTTGTCAAAAAGCATTTTGTCATGAATACGTTGCAATGTATTATTAATTTCAACCAGTGATAATTAACAATATTTTTCAAAAAATAATTATAGGCTGTGGTTGTGTTTCTTTTTAAAGTTTTTTGTATTGAATTCTTAATAAAATGAATAAAAGATTAATATAGCTCACTATAACACACTGCGATACATTTTCTTATGTATTTCTTACTTGCCTCACCCTGCGATATTTAACAAAAGTTATTTTCAAATTCATAACAAGTAATTAAGGTACTAACAGTGATTTGATCAATCAGAATAAACAAAAAAATCATAAAAAATCAGATTATTTGCATGTCTAGAAACCAGTAATTGGAATTCTAACATACCGTGCAAGTTGAACGACCAAACGCAGCCTATAAAAACAAAATCGGTTTATTTTTGTCAATACTTGTCCGAACGACACTCTTACTACAATACGTAATTGATGGAGATTCGTATCCTTTGAACACTGCCGTTTCTTCCTTCTCTGTTAATTCTTTAGTTCGAAAATGAGAATTCCTAGACTTAGCTTAATTTTTAACCTATTCCTGCAATTTCAAATAGTTTTCACTCTGTCGGATAAGTCACTGATAAGGTGTCTTTAGATGCATCTTGTTTCAACCAAACTTTGATTAAAAAATTATGATAATTACTACTACACTAAAAAAATGCAAAATACTTACATAATTCGTATAAATAGCGCCTCAACGTAGCACAAATTTTAAGGCCGATACTTCAATCCGTTTAGCTAAAAACGTGATTTAAAAAAAAAATAGCAATTTTCAAACAAAAGTAACTAACAAAACGAAAAATGGTATAGGAATGGAATTTGGACCAGTGGTAAAGAAGACTAAGCTCTAGAAAAACTAGTCTTCAGATTTTCGAATCTCCCTTCGTTTTAAAAAAAAGTTATTGTAGGTAAAAAAGTGCTATGGCTGGGCCTCCTGGTGCCATGGCAACCAATTCAAAAATCCGAGAAAATGGTTTCATACGGAATGTCGCAGCGAATATTTCTGCACCGCAATATTAATGTACAGCAAACGGTGTTGAGTGACGTTTGTCCAAAAATTGAGCCCATCACAGGCCTAGCATGGTTACCATGGTAACAAAGGTGAACATTAATACCGATTTGAAAAGCTCAGGTCAAGGCCTAACATGAGTGTATTATGATATGTATAGGTGACCTTTTGAGAAATATCTGAAATCGCTCCTCGAAATTTCCAGAAATAGAGGGAAACCCTCCCCTTATAGTCTCAGCCAAACGGGGTGTTTTTTAACTGATTGAGAACACAGTTGGGGGCATTTGTTTTCCATAACACTGATGTGTCACTACGTGTAAACATTATTTTACTCATGTTGAGTAAAAAAGGACAAGCTCTTAATGTGAGTAAAATCTTGAGTAAACCTTACTCATTGTTGACTAAATATTAAGTCATTGTTGGGTAGAATATACTCAGCTTTGTGTAAGGTTGGAGAATTGTGACTGACTTGAAGAAATTGAGAACACAGCATTCTGGTATTGTAAACTTGTGGAAATCTCAAAGAATTAGACTATTTTGTTAATTGGGGTTATGGAATGGAGAGAATATTCACGGATGACAATAAATTGGTATATTTATTTTTGATACCAAACGTTACCACAATTACTCCAGAAAAGTCGACTGTTTTTAGTTAGTATCCACGCAGTTTCCCATGAAAGAACTGGAGATTCCAACCATTTTTTTACTCAGGAACTTAACACTTGACCTGAATACTAGTTATGCCCCTCTTTAACAAAACTTGGTGTTTACAACTAAGTTAGCATACCCTACTACGGCCGTTTATTAAGATATTTTGCGACACGTTACGTTTCAGTCCCAACCACCAGCGTATGAGTTTGAGCTCATGTAAACACAGCAAGAAGAGAGAAGTCAGCCATCATGTGAAATTTTACGATCTGGTACGGCAATAGCCTAGACGCAGCGGGATGTCAAAAACAGTGTTCGGGAGTTCAAGTGCGTCATTCGATGAAGTGTGGGGAAAAGGTGTGGGAGGTTAAACCCCTTGACACGTCAGTCTCGGCAACCAAAAGTTAAAGTAGGACTAGAAAATAAAATACACGAGAACCCGAAAATTCTTGAAAATAATATAAGTGTGAATTTCAGCTTTTGGGTACCACAAATTAAAAAAAAAAGCGGAAAAGCCACAAAACAAATCACACTGTGTTATCAGATTTAATCCGGGCCGTAGTTATTTCACAAAACCTAATTGCATTTACAATAATGCTTTGGCTTGTTATACCAATATTCCATAAACAACCACGGTAAAATTTGCCTAAAAACATGTTTAATTGACAGGTAATATAATGTCCAAGCTAAAACACACATTCTGTAATCTTTCCTCATTTACGACTACTTGACATGGATTGCTCGAAAAGTTCCATTTCAGATGCCTGGAAGGAACAATTTCTTCAAAACTTGAAGGATTTAAACATATAAATTCACACATTCTCATAAATTATTTCCTCAATCTAACATTTATGGACACTATGGATACACGTAAAATATTCCAAAACCATGTACGTCTAAAATTTCCACACGTACTCTTAATTATAGCAAGTTGCCCATTTCCAACATTTCTTACCTTTCAAACTTTCCAACAATTATGGGGAAAATATACATTACACTTTAAATTAAAGTACTCAACATTGGACTTCAGGGGCGGGGGTGCCGGGGGTGCCCACTCCCCCCACCGCCGGAATTTTTTGGAAGGAAAACATTCTACAAAGAAATGCCAAGAGAGGAAATGGACACTGAGTTTGCTTACAATTTTGACTAAAAAGCTTATAGATTCTCATCGCTCCAGAAAACATGAAACAAACCATACCGTCCTCCGTTCAGACCACCTAACTTTGACTTCATCCATTCCCCCACGTTGTTGGGTGGGGGAACAATATCACCCGAAGGCCTTTACCGCCCGCTACCGGAGGCGGGGGGTGCGGGGGGACCGTCGGCCCTCTCCTCGTCGAAAAAAAAAAATAAGTGCAATGACACTTACTTAAGTTACGTTTGGCAAAATACTCTGTAGGCCCAATTAAATTTCCCCTATATTTTCCGCTATCTAGAAGAATTACAGATCTGATTCAGTGCAGAGCCTATTTTGGTTTGAGAAATGACGTTGTCGTCTCGCCCAATTACTCTACTTTCAACGGCCAACACGTTGCACGAAAGACTCACAAACTCCATCTGAATTTAGAGAGGTCGTTAGAAAAACGGCCGTCTGTAAACGACGTACTCCGCCACGTACGGGCGTACGAGCGCCACGTAAGTACGTACAGTCGCGTACACTCATAGTGCATGTTACTCCAAAGTGATGACGATACTGCATAATTTACATCATTGCATATGCAAATAGATGTCATGCGCATTTGGTTTCTTTATGAAAACTTGATTGATATTTGCAATTCTCCTTACTGAGGACAGTTGTTTTGTTTGGTAAAAGTCATGATCATGATATACTACAGTCGAAGCGAGCGATTGGCGTGCGCAATTAAACGGATTTGGATGCAAGATCAAGTGCTACGCATGCTCACACGCATAAATCGCTCACTGCGATGGTAGTATATCATGGACTTAAAAAGCTCTGATTGGTTGGAAAGTAGGAACGAATTTTCCAGTTGAGCGAGGGCGCAACAAGGCCCTGCCACCCCACACAAACGGCCCATAGAGACATTGATGCGAAAAACGTGATAGCGCCCTCATATCGGAGATCACTATTGTATTTATGATTACCTGTCAATCATTCCGTTACCAGCCTTGTCGGCAAGCGATCGTAATGAAATTAATTTAAGCAAACAAATATAAAATAAAAACAACGAAATCGGGGGCATACACGTGTATTAAACATAAAGAGTGATATTTTATCAGTTTACAACTAGAATAAAACCTAACGACGCGACAGAGTTCTTGTGGTAGAAACGGGAAATAGCAACGGACCGCCCACTTTTAATTCGAGTGATAGCGCCCTCAAACTTAGATCACTATTCATGCAAACTCGAAACAAGGTGGGGGAGGCATAGAAAAATTATACTTTCTAAAAACAAACCAAAATAGGCTTACGCCAAAATTTGCGTTATGATCTTCTTTTCCGAAACTAGGACTTTTAATGTTTCAAAACTTTTAAAAGTGCCCGACCCCGCTTCGAGTCTCTGGCCGGAATTACCATGTTTACTTGTTTCATCTACAAATTAAATATGAATGAAAATGGACATATTTGAGCAAATCAAACACATTTTAAAAAATCAATAGTTTGTAATTTCGTTGAAATATTTTGTGAAAACCACTCCGGAATTATTTAACCATTGCTGTTTTTGTTACTTTGAAAAATTATAATATGGATGCTTGAATGTTCCATTCAATACATATGATAGGAGTGGAAGTGGTTCCTTTGGAGTAGAAATACTCAATCTGTAAACGAAGCTTGACCAATTCGTCTCTAATATTCCATATTTAACTCAAACAGTAATTAGGTGTTGCTGAGAAATCTACGGTGAATAGAGCACATAGAAAAGTAGATCGCCGTATGTTTTTTTCGATGTGCCGTAGTAACTTTGAGTTCTATTTTATTCACAATTTTCACAGGTTGTGTGCTTAGCGCATTGATTGATTCCAAAACGCTTGCGGTATTTTTACTTTTTAAACCTATTTGGTATGGTGTGAAATTTAAAGAGGGCGGGTAATTGAGTAAAGGTGGGACGACGGTTTTGTTTCGTCTTAATGGAGTGAATATTAATATTATTTGCTTACATTTTGCATAGTCTGGACATGATTGGACCGTTTTGGTACGTAGTTAGAGGATTCGGCAATTTTCAGCAGAGATTGGTGGGGGAAAACTACCAACAATTTATCGGTGCACGGAAAGATGCGAGGAATTGCCGCAAATTGCGTTTTCTAAAAAACCGATTCTCCGTAGACTACCGAGAGCGCCTGACGTTGGTACCTTTTGTCTGCATTAATATTCTTTGTTGATTTCAATATGCTTTTGGCAAACCTTTCCATAGGGATTTCATTATCCGCTTTTAGATCCGTAGGTGGTCAACATCTCCTTTTTCAAAGACTACAACTCAACTATAACTCGCAGTAAAAAAAGGTGCAAAAAGAGGTTCTTAACTGTTTTTCCTCTATATGGACAACCTGTTAAAGGTTTCGGACCAAAACGATTCTTTTTAACTCTGTATGGTTCTGTCTGTTAGGAACCTTGGCGGGGGAGGGGGTTGAGCTCCATTTGTTTTTTTGTCTCAGATTTTTAAGAACCATTTTGAGGTGTTAAAGTATGAGGGTTCATATAGTGGACAAAAAAGGTTCTAAGTTTATTTTTTATTGAGTGTATACAAATTTAAATGTGTTTGTGATTTTAGGCGATTTTTAGTTTTATTGCAGAAAAAAAGTAGAAATTCTAAAAGATTTTATATAAACGTGACTTCTCATCTCTGGGATCGAATTCAGGACATTTCAAGTTTAAAGAAAGGCATTACCTTGAAAATGCTTTCTGTAAGGACTAATTGCCCATAGCATATTTTAAATTGTATGGCAGTTTTTGCAAAAAAAAAACACGGTTACTTTTCAAATGGAAGAGCAAGGAAGGTACAGAGGTGACAAAGGTAGGTAACCAAGGAGGGGGGAGAGTGGAGAAACACGACGCGCGGGGGCGGAAGGAGGGACAGGGAGGCCAGGGGGCAGACAAGGGAGGAGCAACAACACAGATTTTAAATGAAAAGAACGGAAACAAAAAAAAAATGATCCGACCTGTTAACGAAAGTTGATTATCTATGCTTTGGTGATGAAAAAAAAAATGAAAGGATTTGGTGAAGAAAGAGAAAAGAAAATGAGGAGGAAAAGTGTGATAGATTTTGTTAAGCTGATCTATTTTACCCCGGGTTTTCAGTTCTATTCTTTTGTCTCTGAATTGCTGAACATCTTTATGAACTTTGCTTCACAAGAGTAAACAGTAGGAAATCAGATTCATGTTGGAATTTTCAATGATTACTCCGAGTACATTAAATCATTAATCTAATATATCAGATTATTAATTTTAAATATGGTAAACATCAAAAAGTAATTATCACCCTGGTGAGATGTTTTGCAATAAAAGATCTTTTCTATTTCAAATAACTTTATTCTATATTAAAAATTTACAATATTTTGTGTCCATTGCATAAGCTGGAAAATTTCTTCCTGGTTAGAATCAACGCTGAAGGAAGAAGGCTCATTGAAACTAAGACAACAGACATAATTATAAATTTTATTTGCCCAGTTCAAGAACGACCCTATATAACGTTTAGAAACTTGACTATTGTGGACTGGGCAATAGCAATATACAAAGTGTCTTAGACAGTGTTAGTGTTGAAATATGTAAGTGGAAACTTCTTATAATTCGAAATACTAATATGGGTCCAATGCATTTTTTTTTAATTAATTAATAAAACATGTCATTGACCCAATGCTCATTTTTTGTTGTCGATTTTTTTGTTGCATATTATGAAGGGAACTCCCATCCAAAAATGTTTCAACATTCGTTTAAAGATGTATTGATCCTGAAAGATTTCCTCGCCGATCCATATCATTTTGTGCAAGATTTGTGCACAACAAGTGTTAAAGGAAAATCAGTTGGCTTTATATTGTTGTTTTTTTTTTTTTTTTCTTGTTTTGAGAAAATGTTTGTGTCTACCGTTAACCCTTACCAGTGCCGCAATAAACCACTTGTATAGAAGAATCTCATTGGGACCACATTATGAGTGAGGTATATATTCGTTACCGAAAATGTGGTTTACTGTGTGAAATCCACTACAATAGGAGAAAATGGGCAGGTGTACAAACTGTTCATAATCTTTCCTTTTTTCAAGCTTTTTTTTTCATTTTTTCAGAATATGAAGTGTAAAATTAGTATTATAGATTAGGTAGGAAAATGACGGTTGAATGAACATTCGAGTTCAGGTTCAGCAGTATTCCATGCACTATTTTTTAAATACATCTTGTAGGAAAGAAACTGAAAGAGCCATACCTTGGAAATTTTTCTTTGAATCTAAATTTTCCGTAAGGTGGTTATATAAATTTTTAGGCAGGTTTTATGCATAACCTTAAAGATGGTTTATGAAACAGTAATATTGGGATTAATTCAAACAAACCTAAACCCATCAAATAGATTTTAGACAGTTTTCATACCTTAGATTATAAGGTGAACCACTTGAAATTTCAAATTTGTTTTTATTAAATTTGCATAAGAAAGTGTGTTTTGGAAAGTGAACATTGGAGGGGTTCCCGCGCTTCGCGCGGGCGGAGACACCGACTCAGTGACCCACCCTCAAATATGAATCTTTTTGAACACTGTACACGTAATTATTCACACATATTCAATCCATCGACTATAGTTTTTCTTTTTAATACCGATTGAAACAGCTCTTAATCATTATAAGGGAAAAGAAAACGTCTTTATTTGGAAATTTCAGATTGTTTTTGGGAAACAGCGAGCATTGCAGGGGTTCACGCTTCGCGCGGAAGGTCGAAAATCACTCAACGTCGCACTTCCATTTTTCAGTTGGTCGCCCCCTCCCCTTTCTGTTTACAATTTAATTTTTTTGTAAAAGCACAAACGATTTTAAAAAAAATCGGGCTCGCTCTGCTCGCCGGGTTATACACATTTTTTTGGACGGACGGTTCGAAAATCTGAGGAGCGGGGTTAGAGAATTCTTTACATTGGTGCCTATTCTAATGTAGTCCAATTTCTATTTTAGATCAGTATAGGACATATTTGTCGTGCCGATTCCTCCATTCTTCCCCCCCCCCCCGAATGGAGTAGCGTTTTACGTCCCTTGAATTAGCTCCACTGTCCCCGTGGTTTTGTCAATCCTATTAACAGGCTGTCACCAAAAAACAAAAAAATGTTAACACTCGGAACGACACGACATTTTTGATAAAAGAAAAAGTAACAGCATGCGGTCTTGTTTGTTATTCTTTAAAGCAATGAAAAATATAAGGCTCGAATATGCCAATTTATTTTTCCAAAGATATGCTCCTAATTATGAGAGGGCCAAAATCAATCTGGTCCGATTTCTGCTTAGAACACTTGGAATGCATGATGCAACACGAAAACACTTGGCTTCATGCAAATCTTCTTTCCATCTTAAACAGAAACACAAATAGATTTTTCAGTGTTTTTCTATTTAAGAAAGACCGTCGAGATTCCTGCCAGCGTGTTTTACCAAAACGTTCATCATTGGATCTACCAAAACTGCTCTTCTAAAAAGAGAAACGATGGTTTAAGTTCTTGCTATTCTGGTTCGTGAATCTGTATGGCCTGCCACAGGTGTCTTTATTTCCCAATTCTTGCCGCTTATTGTCATGGTAGGCTTTTATCAGACAGTTATTCTCTTCTTTTTTGTTTCTTTTGTGTTTTTGTTGTTTATTCTGCCTATAGAATATAGATTTTATTGGGAATCCAATAAAGTGTCTGATTGTTTTGGTTTTTAAGTGTTTGTTTTTTAATATTCTGGGTAATATTCGGCGATTTGTAGGGTTGGGGTTAAGTTACTAATTGAAAGTGAACTGACTGATTAAAATTTTTTGGGACAGCCCTGATACTCGAGTCCTGATCAAAAACAACTCTTTCATATCCCACACTTGAATTGATATGAACATTTCCCCATAAACTACCATTGATTCGTATGATTTAAAATAAAAATGCAACAAGCTTCCGCCGCTTCGGCGCGGGTGGGGGCACCCATCCCGCAAACCCACCACCGGCGCCGCTATCCCATCTCAATTGACCTCTCTCTTGGCACCCCCTCCAGTCAGGGCTGGATCCGCCCCTTGGCTTCTTGCCAGACCCGCAGAATCCATGGCGTCAAGAAATCTACATGTCAGTGAGTCCTAACCCTATCCCTAAGATGAATTTCACCGTTATCAAACCTCAGTTGACTAATTTTATATCTAAAATAGTGGCTGTGTTTTGAAACAATTGCAGCGCACACGCCAGAACAGAAAGAAAGCGCATATCCTAAGGTATTATAATACCAAGCACCGACCGGGTGTTCCGAATCTATGGAGCTCTCAAACCAACCTGAGAGATCAAAGGGAACATCCAATGCCGAGTTGTGGCCCACCTAAACATTAGCGGTTCATACAGCACCGGACTGACTTTTGATAAGAACTAAAGAAATACCATACTAAATAAAAATGGGAGTTTCACGTGACAAAGGTTTACTCAACTTGACTAAGATTTTACTTAACATTAAGAGCTGTGCCTTTTTTTAAAATCAACTTTGTTGGAGTGTATAAAAATGAAAGAAGTTCAAATCCAATTATTTCCATGTATGACATAATTAAGGTCATACAAATGTCTTGCTCCAAACCATCTTTTGTGCCTGAGAAAAGGCCACGAGATCTACCATGCGGGACGGCATTTTGAATAATTCAGACAAAGGAATTTACGTTCACATTGGTCATTCCCATATTCCAGATGAATTTATAAAACAAGCATCCAGTTTCTTAAAGTAAAATTTTGGACTCGGTATACACGAAGACCCAAAAAATAAAGAAAGCAACGGAGCAACAAGCGGAGAGTCTTAATAAAGGCACTATCTAGTGATTGACTAAATCAGAAAATCGAAAAAATAATGAAAAAATCAGATTTTGCATCTGTTTGTCACAAGTATAGGTATCCTAACATACCCTTGCAAATGATAGGACCAGCAGCAAACTAATAAGGAACAAATCAGAAATGTTAGTAATTACTATCCGCAACGGGACACTTACTACAACACGTAACTGAAGGGAGAGTCATATCTATTTTAAAAATGCTGTTTTCTTCATTTCCTGTCAATTCTTCAGTTGGAAAAAACAAGGAACTTATGAGAATTCTTACAAACTTCTCCTTCACGTTTACGCCATTCCTGCAAATTTCAAATGGTTTACTCATCAGACAATCACTGGTAGTGTCTTAACAGTGACTTTACTAATTAATGACAAATTCCTGCAGCGCCAGCAATTGAGGATTTGCTGAATCGATAAGTTTGGATAAATTTGAGCTCAAAAAGGGATTTAGTGTTAAGGGAGGAATTGAATACCAAGACTCTTAAACGTATTGTTTTTCCCACACTAAACCAATGGCCCCAAGGGGCCCTCTAATATAACTTCCCTTGAGACTCCATATGAATAGCTTCAGATTTAGGACATATTCACTGGCAACCAGAAGGACCTGGACACACTTGTCCAGATGTTAAAAAGACTCTGAAAGGATTTCTTCATCACCTTGCAAAAAGCATTGTTGTTCATCAGCTACAAGACTAACATTCTTTTCCACATCACCAATTTTAATCATCCCTTTCCACATGTTGGATAATTCCGGACTTTATAATAGCCCAACCTCATTTGAAAGAAAGCCATATTTAATACTTTTAACAATTAAAAATGTCTTAACCCACTGAAAAAGATTAAGAAACATCAAATAAAAAGTTGTGTTCCAACGTCAACAGCCTTTTGAACATCTAATAACACAATAGAGCCTGGAATAGTTATTTGTATCACAAATTCAATAAGGTCTAACAGTGAGAACATTACCAAACCTATTTCTGCCTTTTATGACCCTGTTTGGTCACCATTATAATTTCATTAAGAATCATTTTTCTTAAAAGACGATTGGCCATAATTTTGAAATATTTTTAACTCAGTAGTCAAAGATAAATGAGGCGATAATTCCCCAACCAACAGGGATCCTTGTCCTTCTTTCCAACAAAACTGGGACCTAAACCCTTTCCAACGAAAAAAAGGTAGGATTCAAAGCATATCACAAATATCATTGAAGAACACAACATAAAAACAGATTTATTCACATTCATATATTTCAAGGAAAGGAATTTCTTCTTTTGTAATGGTTTTTTTGAGAGATGGCAAATCCAAATTACCTAAAATTCGCAGGACCTGTTTAGAACCCCGCTTACAATTGCATCCGCCAGAGATTCTGAGACGTGATTTGAGTTGTTGGACATTTAGCCTTTAAGAATCACACAGGTGCTTTTTCGAACCGGCTGGGAATTCCTAAAATCACATCCTGGAATTCCAAATCCATACCATGTAACATGGACCTCTAGTGATAAAAACGATGTCAGAAATGAATTCCCTCACCCCCAAAAAAACCCCTAAAACAAGGTAATTACACCTACTATTTAGCTAACAAATCAAAATTTATATTTTTAAAATGGCTACGGCGGCATCTTATGTAAATGCATTATTTGATGTAAATAAAGTTGTTCTGCAAAAATTTGGTCCATTAAGGTAATGGTCTACTTTGAAGTGACTCTATTGGTGGTCGTTAGATGTTGTATACCTACAAGAAGCAGCTAGATATATCTTTCTGTTGCTTTTTATTTCACAAAAATCGGAGGCAGCGTTCCAAGTTAGGTCAATCAAAGGCCAAAATCCACCGCAATTTTTGTAATGAATTTTTTAATATCCCTTATGTATTTTATTGTTTTCAGCGGCTATTTTTTAACGTTTTATTTAGTAAAAAATTAATAACTTCAAATAAAGCAGATTTTGCCACGCAAATACCACCAAAAATTGGGGAAATTAAAATTGCAATTTTAAATACAGTTTTAGAATGTTGACTCCTGAACCTACTTTGCATAATAATTAAAAACAGTGTTTCTAGACTTCAATGCTGTTTTCTCAAAATAGCCATTTCAAATTATCCCGGTATCATATCTCAAAAATGGAAGCATGTGTGAAGCTGTAATTTGGATGAAAATAGTCCTATACATAACTTTAGGGATAACATAGCCTTTTTTCCATTTTTTTTTATTATATTGAATTACATCTTTTTTCCCAAAAAAAAAAAAAAAAAACAAAAAAAAATTCAATTTTTTGTGAACAATCACGTTTTTTCGTGTTTTGGGACCTAAATAATGCAATGGGACACAAATTTGAAAAAGGGCTTTATCCCAAAACTCATGTGTTTAGGCTTATTTCTGTTTGAAAAAAAACCACAAAATTTTAATTTTGCGTGGAGGCAGGGTACCCCGGATAAAAACTAACAATCCAAGATGGCCGCCATTATGTATGCAATGAGAATGACCTTGGAATTTTGTTTTTGGCATCGCTATTTCGTCACCAGTGTCAACATATCCACTATGAAGTCTCTGGGACAATTAATAAAAAATAATTTTTTATGGTAGACCACTAACCATAATGTTGTCATCGAATATTGTATTTAACCATTCTGTTGTCTTCCACTGCCATCTTGTGGTTACATCACTCCTCATTTTTGTAAAATGGTCCGCATTTATCCACGGTTTACTTCAGTGCTGGTCAATCTTAAAAACATCGACTCTATCATTATGATTTTTTCAGGGACAATAGCTAACAGTCCCATCTTACTCTAACAAAGAACAAGTAATTCATGTGCCTTTGTCCCTCTTTTTTCCAACTTACTGAGGCCTGACACCAAGTGTTGTTGTTCTTTTTTGTGGTTGGGGGAGGGGCACCCGTAGAAGCGTTGCGCTCAACATGATTATCTCCCAGCGAAAACTCCAAAATGACTCATGCATTTCTTATAAATCCATGGTATATTCCATAAGAATCTTCTCATTCGAGAGATACCTTTGTCCAGCAGTTCAGACGATGGGGTTGTCCCCTCACGACATAATATTATTGGTCAGCACTATAACCAAGAATTACCACCAAAAGTTTGCGTCGGAATGTCCACCTCTGGACACACACTAATCCTTTTTTTATTCCAAAACTGAAGCTAATTTTGTGCCTCAAGATGACATCAGACAGTTCAGCTTTCAAAGCTCCTGTGGCCTCCAAATATAATGTTAAGATTGTAACTAAGCGATCTACCATTAAACTTGCAGATTAAACTAGCTATAACTTCTAGTACTTACTGATACTGGCTGTCCGATAGTCTTCTCTAGAGAATAATCTCTCCTTTCACACAATATTTTCACAACCGGTATTTCGTAATAGACATTACCACATCATCATGCACCAACATAGCCTACCACTGACCTATTGAGTCATGAGTTCACATAAATGACATCATCTGCATTGCATCATCCTACATAAGTGCATCTCATGACAACTACCTATTTTGCATCTGTTTTGATCTCAAGCATAAACAAGTTGCCTACTTTCTAAATTTAGTTATTTTGGTGGGAATCCGTCATCGCTATCTCAAGGGGTTAAATGAAGAGATTTAAAAATCATTCAAAGCTCAGATACCTTTATATAAATCAACAATTTCCAACCAATAATTACAATACACCAATACCACAACCATTTAATTAATTTCTGCTCTGAGTACAATAAATCATATATAACTAGTAAATTGCAAATAATAAGTGAATGCAAAGAATTATGGAACACTTTCACATTTATAGGCCATAATATCGAAAGAAAACTTAAAATATAATAGGGGAAACAGGTTACTGATACTGCAGTAATTTGCTGAAAAATTCCAGGGGAATTTTTTTTGCTTATCCCACCTCTCCGGAGGAACCCATATTTAACAATGATTTAAAAAAATAGGGCATCAAAATGACAATTTTCTTTCGAACAAATATACTAATATGCTGGTGCTCTTCCCACTTTTTAATTCTTCCATTACATTTGGCATAGGTCTCAATCTACTAAAGCAGGCAAATGTAATACTTATCTTTAAAGCAGGCGACAAACAAATCGATATTTTTAAAATTTTATCACCTTTTAAAAGTTGTTTATAGCCCGACCGTAATTTAAATCAAACAAAGCATAATATTATACTTGCTCCTCGTCAATCTGGCTTTAGGCCTAAACGTTCTACATATTAGCCATTAGTGTACTCTTTTGTAAAATGTGTTGAAAATTTGGATAACTGCACACACAATTATATACTTACCAGTAGTCAAAAGTCAATTTCTGTACGGGCTTTAATTTTCGAGTTTGCTGCAGCCACCTTGTGAATAATATTCTCATATATCACCCTTGAAAGGGCGTCCCCTGACTACGGTTCATCTATCTCTGATTCTAACTCGAAACGCTGAAGAAAAAATTAGCTGTGCTTCCTATTTCAAATGGCCTCCAGCCCAGTTGAAATTCTAGTTTGAACCTGTTAAACTGTTTTAAAACTAAACCGACTGAAAACCAAACACGGTTAAAACCATGTAAAAAGCCAGGTTTTTTTTAAATATGGGATGGGAACAATTACCCAGATGAACACAGTTTAAACCTAGTTGACCACTTAACTCAGTTCAAACCATGATTTAACATGGAAATTGGAAGATTTCTAGTTAAACTAGTTTATCTCGTTCACTGGGTCCAACTGAATAATTGTACCTGGGCATTGGTTTTTTTTGAAACCTATCTTTTGTAATTGCATTATTCATAGACCTAGCCCGGTGTGCAAGAGATATAGTTCCCCCTGGAGATATAGTCCAGGGACTGTGGTTCCTAGGACAGGTCCCTAGGGACAACATCCTAACCTGGCTACAGAACCGAGCGAGTCCTCCGGCATGGCTTCTAGGTTCAGTTGGTCTTCATCCTGCTCTCTTAAAACGAAAGAGTGAAAAACCACTCTCAAAAGAGTGACTCTTCACTCCAAAAAGAGGCCAGCTTCAGTGGACTGCATCTTTTAGAGTGAGATCCATTCAAAATAGAGTGAACAAAATAACTCTAAGGAAGAGTGAACTGATAACTCCATTTTTAAGAGTGAACTATCACTCTTATGATTTGTGATTCTTTGTGAATTTTGGTTTGTTGGTGATTATATTGTATGTGTATCGGTCATAATTCATAGCATCGTGACATGAATGATATTGTGGCGCCTCATTGTCATGATTCAGTGAGACATGCATGATTGTGGCATGCATCCGTGAGGAGTGTTGACGTGTATGATCTGGCATGCATCCCGTGACATGCAAATGATTATTGTGCGCGTTTCGTACATCTTGTGTAAGCCTAGCCTGGCTCAGACTACCGTATTGATCTGGATTGATAATACAGAAATACATTTATGCTTCTCCACCTTTGTCTGTAATGCTGTGGTTTGGGTGATGAAACTGTGACCCACAACAAGACACATACAATATACTCACCCGTGAAGCTATCTATGATTTCTTCACTAATTTCATCTTCGTTCAACCGTTTTGTCTGACGGTGTGCAGGCGATAAGTCCCCTGTAGCCAGAGTCCGGAGACACTAAGATCTGGTTTTAATAGTCGGTGGAATGTGAAGCTAGGAACTATAGTCCCCCGTACTATGATTTATAGGAATGTCGTCCTACAAGTGGGAAATGAAAGTCGCGAAAGGACATCAGGCCTTAGGAATATATCCAAGTCCGACATGGACTACAGTCCTCAGGATTAGTGTCCATTTCCGAACGTAGGGACATTATGTCTCAGGATAATGCCCTATCAGGGGTGGACTATCGCTCCTTAGGGGATTAGGGTCCAATTCCTACATGGACTACATCCCTTAGGAATTATTGTCCATGTCTGAAAGTAGGCAAACTATTAGTGCCTGTAGGAATCAATGCCCTGTCAGAGGTGGGACTGGGGCAGCTTAGGATCGGTGTCCGATTCCGACGTGGACTATAAGTCCTTGGGGATTATTGTGCAGGTTTGTTATTTGGACGGAGACTCTCATTCTTAGGAATTAATGCCTGTCAGGGGTGGACTATATTTCCTTAGGGATTGAGCGTCCATGTCTTGCGTGGACGATCATTTCCATAGAAAGTAGTGTCCAGTCCAGGTGGAATAATCGAATCCTTAGGAAATTAATGTCCAAGGTCCCAGCCCGACGTGGACGGACTACCATGTGCTCAGGAATTATTGTCCATGTCCTTGGTACACTCGTTCCTCGCTTATGAATGTGTGTCCAAGTCCTAGGAATTTTAAAGAATTCTATTGAAAACTGAACCTACTCTTGATCAACCTAACAGGCAAGGAGTTTTAGCCTTAAAAAAATACCGAGTACAACATATTAATGACACATAAGCCTAAACTTTAAACCTATGTAAAATTGTTACAATTCAATTTTCAAATACACTTGGTGACCTCCAAGGCTTGTAATGAAATACACCCATCTACTAATACCACTACTAGCTACTACCACTACTACTACTACTACTACTACTACTACTACTACTAACTACTACTACTACTACTACTACTACTACTACTACTACTACTACTACTACTACTACTACTACTAACTACTACTACTACATTATTAACTACTACTACTGCTACATATACTCCTAACTACTAGGATACTACTACATTATACTAATAACTACTACTACATACTAACTACTACTACTACATACACGACTACTACTACTACTAATACCTACATACTTCTACTAGGTCTAAACTACTACTACATATTAGTACTACTTACTACACTACTACTACTACTACTACTACTACTACTACTACTACTCTACTCTAACTACATACTATTCTACTACTACTACTGGCTACATTATACTCCTACTACTACATCTACACTACTAACTACTACATACTACTACATACTACTTTAAAACTACTACATGCTACTACTACACACTATAACCTCTACTACTAACTACTATACGACTACTACTACTACGACTACAACAACTACTACTACTACTCCATACTACACCTACATACTACTACTACATACTACTATACATACTCACTAGACTACTACTACTACATATACCCTGGAGGCTAGGCAGACATTTGTATACACATACTCAATACACAATGTTTGAGTGATTAAATATGTTGACAACTTGACAGGAACCCATGAACCTCGATTCTTAACTTGCTCAAATGATGCTTAAGGAGAGGGGCCCAGACAAAGTTTGTATCATGGTCAAACATTTTTAATTAACCCAATCATGGTTGAAAAGTGTTACACATTATATTCTAACCATACAGGATTTTAGAAAAGGTATAGTTTGTACTATCTACAACAGCCTAAAGTTTCAGAGTTATAATCGAAAAACAGCAAAAATCAGTTTAAAGGGTAATTTCAGTAAAGGAGGTCAAATTTGGAAGTTGAGGGAAAACGTTGGGGAAACAAAATTTCGCCCTAACATCTTAGTGCAATTAACAATAGCCAATTTCTCTACCTAACTCTTCTACACAGGCTAATATAATAATCTTAATAATAATAATAATAGATAATAATTAATAATAATAGCATAATAACAATGGATAATGCCCATATATCTCACGATGAACAAGTATTTTACTAAAGCGCCACATAGAGTCGAGAACGTCAGAGAAAATGCTTAAAATTGATAATACACAAAATCCTTGTCCCAGAAATTCCATAGTATTAGACATGCTAAATTGCACACTAACCTGTTTAAACTTTTGTTTATGTTCGTAATTTTTCTCGTTTGTGAATTTTATTTGATTTTTTATATTGAATTAAATTAAATAATATCACTAATTTGTTGGGGAAAAACGGATTTTCTCGCATCGTTTGTTTTTCCACAATGTTTTGGAATTTTTTAAAGGAAAATTTGGTCAAAATTCATAGAAATCTTGCATGTGTTGGGATAGCGTTTAGGGTGTAAGTATTGTGGAAGCATATTGGCATACAATGTTTATAATTTTAGCCTTCGAAAAGCTGAACTTATGATGTAGGCCTTTCTCTGAATAGGCCTACATCTAATGTCCTCGTACTCAAAAACCATCTGAATCTCATCTGTAATTTTACCTGAAATCCCATAAATGTGAAGACAATGTAATTTACTAATTACTAATAGCTAACTACTAATAGATATGACAGTAGAATAACACAAATAATAATATACATATTGAGGACACAGAATAACGATTTATAGGAAGCCATTTATAAACATCACAAACTTCAAACGTAATGACCAGAATTTGCAAAATATATGTTATTTGTTTTAACATTTACAACTTAAATTTAGTGTGGTTCATTTATGCGACCTTTGAGTGTACAAGTGTACAAGTGTGTTACTACACCACATAGTAATGGCATCAAGAGCAAACACTTAATCTCAATACATCTAGTAAATGTGTACAACAATGGTAAAATTGGCAGTTCACTATTTAATTTTATTAATGTTTTTATTTAGAACTTTTATTTGACATTTAATTTACAAAAATAGAAAAACAAACAACTGAACAAACAGATTTTTTAGGATCGAGAGGTTTCCCAAATAAAAACCAATAAATTTGCCTAACAGTTTCTTGATTGATTATAATTGGAGTTATGTAAAATTTACAAGACAGTCTTCATAGCCACACGGCACTATCCAACTTAAAACGGTTGAACATTGCATGAATTAAGAGAATTATTTTGTTTTGCTACTGCCTCCGTGCCACAGAATCGTCCTTGCGTAAAAAGGCATTTTTCCTCTCATTGACAGATACTTTTCCTCTTGGCATTGTCTTGCGAGGAGCTCGGTGAAACTGTTCCCGAAAGGGATCGTTCTAATTAACAAATAATAGTACCGTAGCTTCACCTCTTAGTCTATACTTGGGTGTTATGTTTTTTGAACTTAATCAGAATGCAATTTCACCAAACTGCACACATAGCGAACCAGTGCGCCGCTCACTATCATACTCATCGATAGAATGCTTCCTTTACAAAAAGTTTAGTGGAATGCAGTTTCGTATACAGTTCACTAAACGTATGATTTAATTAGAAGGCCCTAACCATACGGCGTGCCAGAAATTGGCATAGAAACAATAGGCCCTATATGAATTTCATTTTTACAAACTAAATATTCCAATTTTCCAATTTCCCATTTATTTATTTCCATAAAAACAATACATCAATTGACAAGCAAACACCACACAAAAATAAACCATGGAGGAGGTAGTCAGGAAGCCATTTATTGGCCTGAGAAATAACCTACCAACCTTACAACTCCAAAGAACGATAACTACCAGAACACATGGACAACTGGTGAGTGTGGAAGAAATAAATAAAGATGATCTCAGAAATTGGGAGAATTCACATACTGTTGTGAAAATACCTCAAGAAGGACGTCCTTTGCATGATCAGAAGTATCCGTGTTTTATACCGCCGTCTCCTTTTACCAAAAAAAATGATTTTACTTTCATTTGAAATAAATTAAAAAAAGGAAAAAAAGATTTTTTTATTTGTTTAGGGAAATTTAGGTTCCAACTTATGTAACATGTCATTTGTGAAGCTAAAATTTTCATATCAGGCCCTTTTCCGAAATAGGCCTAATCTATGTGTTTTTCAAAGGACATTCAAATGACATGCTTTGACCTAATATCCCCCAATAATGTGAGGGAAATGTGTAATTTACCTTAAATATGCCATATAATTTCTGCACACTTTACTCCAGTACAAAATAACCAAACCGTTGAGTGTTTTTCAAAATAGTTAATTTTGCTCTTAAAAGTAGGGTTACGTTAGTTGTAAGCGTAGCTGGTATCACCAATTACAATGAACGTGGTTTATGATTGTATAGAATTAGACGCCAAATTTTCAAGTATGGTCAACATTCATTTAAGTTCCAAATTCATAAAAAACCACACTTGTGACCTTTTCATCTAATTAACTCTAACCCCACTCCCTTGGGTTTCATTGTGCTCGAGCATGTGCGTTCCCTTTATGATCCTTCTTTTTTTTTCTATTTGTGTGATTTAAATTGCAATGTGTCTTGTTGTTGTTGTTTGCATGTTGTGTGCGGGTTGTGTGGGGTGTGTGTATGTGTGTGCAGGTGAGTGCGTGTGTGTGTGTTAGTTTGTTGTGTGTATGTGGGGCGCGGTGTGGGTGGCATTTGTGGGTGCATTTGTGTGGTAGTGCGCGCGGAAGTGGGATGTGTGTGTGTGGTTTACTTTACTAAATCACTCAATCTTATCAAAATCACATTTAAGTACAAATCTAACAAAATTACACAAATCGCAACACCATGTACATTTTTGTGAATTTTGTGAGATTCAATGGCGTTAGGGTTAGTAAATTCATGCACATGCTTTACTTGAATTTAACGCTATGAGGTAATGAGGTACGCATCTGGGGCACCGAACTGAAATTTAAAAAACTTCTTATTATTACCCCACCCCCCTGAAAATGTTTGGTCCTCAGGACAATGAAAAGTGTAATATTGTCCGGCGGTGAACAATCATAACTAGGGCTAGTATTCCGAGTGCACATTACTACGTAAGTCTGAAGTTAATAGTCTGATGGAGACTAAAACAAATGTTGATAAACGTTTGGTATGTTTCGCGAAAATAAAAATTCTTTGACTTGTAATTTCTTGAACGCCGCAGCACTTCTAATGCTGCGCTTTTGATTGTTATCAGATCGCGGGATACTTTTTCGTGGTAAGATTAACAATTCCGTAAACACTAAAATTGAACCTCTTTGCAATTTAAAAAACACATTTAAAATAAAACATCTCTCACTAGGACTCGAAACCTGGTTCATTTACATTGTAAGTCAGTAGAGCCTTGCCGCTGGAACCACGAAGGCGGGTTGACACAAGCTTCGTTTTTTATAATACGATTTATCAACACCTTATTAACATGTCTGTATTCATTCATACCTATTGTGTCCTCCCGTGATATACAGGCTACGGTAGCGGGGGACAGGGTTCCTACTTTCCTGGTGTAAAAGGAATGTATAGTCCGATGAACTATAGTCCGGTTAAACTATTACAAACCTAGAAACTAATATTGAATAAGGAGACTACTATTTCTAAGAGAGAGTGGTCACGCGGGTGAAGACTATTGACCCTGGAAGACATGGTCCGGAGTATAAAAATCCTAGCAACATTAAAGCAAGTACTGGTTATTTCCTAGGAACAGGAGTCCACAGGGTGAGACCACTGACCCTAGAAGCCATGGTCCCGGAGAACCAACTGCCGTTCTGCAAGTCCGGTTAGGCGCTTTGCTCCATAGGGGCTCCCGGGCTATATCGCCAGGGGGACTAATATCCTGTCTTCACAACGGTCTCACTTACTCGTCCCCATGTTGATCGAAAATAATCACGCGATTTGCGGCGTATCTGATTGGCTATTAGTTACTCCGAAAAGAGGTGAGCATTTTACATCACTCTTTTAGAGCTAAAACAACAAAACCTAGGTCAGATAAAGTTCAGAGTGGGCTTCACTCCGAAAAAGAGTGACATTTTGAGCCACTTTCGGTACAAGGTGAGCTCGTTTAATAACCGCCGATTTAAGGTGTCCGGTTGCATTTCCTCCCTCAGCTCTTTTGTATAGCTAAAAGCCGCTCGATTAGAGTTAATTTAAATTTACTCGAAATTCAGAGTGATTTTTCTTCCACCTTTTCATTTTAAAGAGAGTGTGGAACCCCTGTTCCATAGGAATAACAGTCCCTTGCTTTAAAATGCTTGCTATTTTTTACAACAACTCCGACCATGGCTTCCAGGGTCAAATCGTCTTCCCACCGAGTGGACCCCTCTCTCTAGAAACTAGTCCTTACTTCAATAATAGTTTCTACGTTTTTATATAGTTTAACGGGACTATTGTTCCCTATCGGACTATAGTGCCTGTTACAACCAGTGAAAGTAACCATTGTCCCCGCTACTGTAGTCCTGTGAGATCACGGTATGTCCATTGTCAATAGGTATTAAATGAAATACAGGTATGTTAATAAGAGTGTGATAAATGTATAAAAAAACAGACCCCTCTCGTCAACCGCCTCGTGGTCTATTGGGTAAGTGCCTCTCTGACGTACGTGTAAATGAACCAGGTTCGAGTCAATAATTAGAGTAGGGTTTTTATTTTATTTTTTTAATGGCAAAGATTTCAATCTTGTGTTGAGGAATTTGCGTTGTGGTTACACATCCCCAAAAGCGGAAAAATGCAACCCCTTGGATAAATTCAGATCGCAGCGATTGTCAATGCTGTTTTGCACATTATCCATCATGGCGAGGGGTCATGAAGAACAAAAAGAGGAAACATTAACCCAGAGGAGATGTTCCTGTTCCAACCGCGAAAAGAATCCCGCGAACTCTAATAACAATCAAAAGCGCAGCATTAGACGGCTGGTCAAGAATGACTAAGGTAAGTTATGGAATTTTCTTTTCGAAAAACATACCAATTGTCAACATTTATTTGTTTTCGTCTCCATCAGACATTAAACTTAAGACTTGTGTAGTAATGTGCACTCGGATTACTAGCCCTAGTTATGAATTGTTCCACCGGCAATTATTCCCCACTTTTCATTGTCCTGAAGACCAACATTTTCCGGGTAATATAAGATTTTTTTTAATTTCAGTTCGGTGCCACGGTCGTACCTCATTACCTCACAGGTCACATTCAAGTAAAGCCTGTACAATAAATTACTACCCTACGCCATTTTGTAACTCTCACAAAATCCCACAAACTGTACCAAGCTGGTGTATATTTGTGTAATATTTGTTAGAGTTTTTTTGTACCTAAATGGATTTTGTAAGAATGAGTGATTTAAAGTAAACCACACACACATCCACACATGCACACCCAAACACACACGCACCCACACATGCAAACCTACACAGGCTACCACACGCAAATAAAAAAAAAACGCACAAACACACATGCACTCACACATGCACCACACACATACACCCATACGCACACCACATGCACACAACACGGGACACACACATACAAAACAACAACAAGACACATGCAATTATAAATCACACAAATAGAAAAAAGAAGGATATAAAGGGGAAACGCTGAACACGCTCGAAATACAATTGATACAATGAACCCAAAGTGAGTGGGGTTCGAGTTAATTAGATTAAAAATGTCACCAAGTTATGAGTCTTTTTATCAATTTGGAAACTTAAATGGAATGTGGCATTACTGAAAATTTGGTCTAATATCTCTTAAAATAAACCACAATCATTTTAATTGTGAATACCACGTACAAACTAACCCTACTTAAAAACATTATCATAGCATTAAATATATTTAAAAAAAATTATTAGAATATTAATTCATTCAATCTTAATCTAATAGTTGGCCTTAGGTAAGCTTTAAACACTCAAAGGTTATTTTGTAATGAGTCTAAAGTGTGCAGGAATATTATAAGGCTATTTAAGCTCCAGTCTACCTGAGCCAAAACCTCCCGAAGGGGGGGGGGGGGGGTGGTTACCACCCCCCCCAATGTGATTTCGTTACTGAAAACCCGCTTCCTGTAAATTTGGTACCAAAGGATAGCTTAGGTTTCTTCTTTCAATTGGTACCAAAATAAGTACTAACATCCCCATTATGAGTCACCATGGACGTAATATGTTGAGGAAGGTACGAAAATACTGAATATGGGGTGGCAAATTGATATTCGCAATTTTAGCGACTCAAACACCCTATTATAGGTCTAAAATGATGTCATTATATAAAATTAGTATTCCCATCAAGTAGAGTCAAAAACCGCATGAAAATATGATTTCCTAACTTTTTGGCGAAAAATTGAATTTGTCACTGTGTGTGTCTATGGAAATGGCAGTTTTGCTGACTGCGAAATTTGTGACGTCATTGTGACTAATGAGGCTGTTGGTCTCTTGAGTATCAATGGAAAGAGGAGGACCATAGCTATCTATTGGTACACAAAATAAAGGGTCGGTGAGGTGCTGTGTTGTGTTAGGCATGTTTGTACTCTCTTCCGGAGGGGGTGGGGGTGTGGGTGGTTAACCCCCTGATACGATCACTTTGGGATCACCCTGTATCTTAACCTATACCCGGTGGATGTTTGTTTTTGGATTAAAAGGAGGGAACATGTCAATTGACAATTACATTAAATAATTTGCAAAAAAGGGGGTTTTAGAAACCGGGGAAAAAACCCTGAGGGGGGGTGGTCACCACCCCCCCCTTCGGGTAGACGAGGGTTAAGTTTAAATTACACACCCCCCCCACGTATTCTCACATTTATTATCTATTACAGGTCAAATGCAGGCATATGAAGTCTTTGAGAAAACACATAGATATGGCTATTTCGGAGAAAGGACTATATGAAAATTTTAGCTTCACAAATGACATGTTTCCATAAGTTTGACCTAATTTCCTAAAAAGAAACATTGTGAAAACCTCGCGATCCTAAAAAAATAAGTTTTTATTTTTTTTATCTATTTCAAATTAACTTATCAAATAAATTCTTAAATAAAAACATAAATACAATTTAATAGTTGAAATGCCATTTAACATTTTGACATAATTTTTCTGGATGTATTGAGTTAGTGGTTTTCTCTGTTGCCATTGACTATGTGGTAGAACCACATGTACACCTTAAAGGTGTTAAAATGACACACTAAATCTTAAGTGTATTAAAACAAATAACCTACAGTTTGCAGCTTCTGGTCAATAATGTTTTACGTTTATGATGTTATAACTAAATGGCTTCTATAAAGCTTTATTCTGTGTCCTCAATATTAATTAGTAATTATTTTGTGTTATTATGATTCCACACCACTAAAAAGATTTAGTCTGTCACCCGTCTGGCTGAATTGCGTTTACAAAAAATAGTAAAAAAAGTGACACCTCTAAGTTAAAAGTACAAAATATTACAACTAAACTGCAACTAACAAACTATTGAGATCAGAAGTCTGCTGATGCTTTCTGCTAAGTGATTATAGTGCTTATTTGGCACCCTTTACCACAGAATCTTTGGACTAGAACCCTAGTTTGAGAGGAACTCACAACTCCTCGAGTCTTCGCGCTTCAGTACCTCGAAATTTCCGTGGTCACCATAGTGTTTTTTCCTTGGAAAAAAAAAAAAAAAAATGAAATTGGTATGCAGAGGTGGTAGATTTCTAAGAAAAATGCTGTTGCTAGGACCTGAGTCCTTCGTTAGCGAAAATTGACGTTTGTTCAGGCAATTTTGTACATAACGAATGGCAGCATATTTAGTGGTGTGCAACCTTATGCATGCATATATTTGGTAGTAGCAGCACTAGTAGTTAAATTAACATTTTCTTCACATATATAGATTTCAGGTAAATACAGATGCAGATTCAGATGTTGTTGACAGAACATAGAATAGGCCTATTCCAGAGAAAGACTACATCCATATGTCCACTTTCCTCGAAACTAAAATTATTAACATTGTATGCCAATTTGCTTCCACAATACCTAATTAACCCTAACAATGCCCATCACAATGCAGATTTTCTATAATTTTGACCAAATTTCCTTTAAAAATAACAAAATTGTGAAAACAAACGAGGCGAGAAAATTCCTCTAACAAAAACCATTACTTTTTAAGTTGATGTGATATATTTACTTAATTCATTATAAATATCCAATAAATTCACAAAGAAATACATACGAACATAACAAATTAAACAGGTAGTGGTAAATTTAACATTTTCTTATATCTCTGGATGTATTAGCAATTTTAAGCATTCTCTCTGAATTCATCGACTCTATGTGGCAGTAACATACTTTTTTCCTCGTGAGATATATGGGCACTTTCCTATATGTTATATGTAAATACCACAAATAGATTTTAAATTTTCTGATTATTTATGATGGTTGTTTTTTTTTTCTTACATTCTGCTTTTAACATTACCTTATTATTATTTATATAAGCATTATTATTATGTTATTCTTGATATTATTATTAATTGCTTTATTATTATTATTATTATTATTAGCTTGGGTAGCAGGTTAGGGGAAATTGGCTATTGTTATACCCTAAGTAAGACGTTGGGCGAAATTTTGTTCCCCCAACGTTTTCCCTGTCCTCCACTTTCCCAAATTTGACGCTGTTTCCATCTGAAATTAACCCTTTTTATTGATTTTTGGCTGTTTTTAATTATACCGTCCTGAAAATTTCAGGCTGTAGATAGTAACAAACTATACCTTTTTCTAATCCTTATGGTTAGACAACATAATTCGGTCACAACCTTCACAACATGATTGGGTCTTTAAAACATTTGACCCAGTACAAAACTTTGGCTTGGCTCCCCTCACCCCTCCCCTTAAGGCAGCAATTTGCAGCACTTGTGACAATGGCCTGCTAGCTCCCAGGGTATATGTTTTGTAGTATGTAGTAGTAGTAAGTAGTATGTAGTATTAGTAGGTAGTACTAGTAATACTACTATAGTATGTAGTAGTAATTGTAGTATATAGTAGTATGACGTAGTAGTATTAGTAGTATGTAGTAGTAGTCGGAGTAGGGATTAGTAGTATGTCGTAGTAGTATGTTGTATTTTTGTAGTAGTAGTATTATGTGTCTTATTATCTGTAGTAGTAGTAGTTGTTAATGTAGTAGAAGTAGTAATACATTATGTAGTCGTAGTATTAGTAGTAGTAGTATTATGTAGATAGTAGTATTTGTCGTCGTCCTCTGTCGTCGTCGTCGTCGTCGCATCGTCTGTCGTCGTCTGTCGTCGTCGTCGTCGCCGTCTGTCTTCGTCGTCTCTGTTCGTCGGCGTCTCTGTCGTCGTCGTATCTGTGTCGATCTTCGTCTCTGTCGTCCTCGTCTCCCGCGTCGTCTTCTCTGTCGTCGTCTCGTCTGTCGTCTTCGTCTCGTCGTCGTGTCGTGGTCGTGGCTCGTCGTCTAGGTCGATCTGTGTGTCGTCTGTCCTCGGTTTCTTCTTTTCGGGCTCACCCCTCCTCATCCCCGTTCCTGTTTCTCTCTCCTCCCCTTCCCCCCCTGGCTTTTGCCCCCCCCGCGTCGGTCCTCTCCCTCAACTTTACATTCTTCGGATTTGGACACACATTCCCCCCCCTAAGAACGAGTGTACATAGGACCATTGACAATAATTCCTAGCACTGTTAGTCCGTCACATTCGTGCTTGGACATTAATTCCCTAAGGATCGATATTCCACCTGGGACTTGGACCACTACTTTCTTAGGAATTGTATTCCACGCAAGACATGATGCTAATCCCTAAGGAAATATAAGTCCACCTCTGACAGGGCATCAATTCCTAGAAATGAGAGTTCGCCCAAATACAAAACCCTGCACAATAATTCCCAAGGACTTCTAGTCCACGTCGGAATCGGACACCGATCCCTAAGGAGCTGCATTCCCACTCTGACATGCATAATTCCTAAGGATACTAGTCTCCTACCTTCAACATGGACAATATTCCTAATTTCTATAAGTCATGTCGGAATTGGACCTAAGCCCTAAGAGCGATAGTCCCCCCTGACCAGGTCATTAATTCCCTAGGGACTATAGTCCCTCTTTCGGAAATGGACACACTAATTCCTGAGGACTGGTAGCCCATGTCGGACTTGGATATTTATTCCTAGGCCGCTGTAGTCCTCTTCGGACTTTTCATTCCACTTGTAGGACTACATCATTCCTATTCAAATCAATAGTTCCCGGGGGACTATAGTTCCTACCTAGCTTTGCACATCCCTCGGACTATTAAAACCAGAACTTAGTGTAATCTCCGGACTTGGCTACAGGGGACAATATCTCCTCACACCGGATTACACAAAAGGAGGTTTTACTTTTCCTGAAGTGGGCACGAACAGTCTTCTTCGTATACAATTACAATGAAGAGCGCCGCTCATTACTCTCATTACTGAATGGTGACTTCATATTTGTAATACAGCTTGGGGAGATTTCGGAAATCCCTGAATATGTGTTTCATGGACGTTCTAAGCCTGCAGGTGGTCAAAATATATGCGCAATGAATAATGGGGAAAATCCGGTATGGTCTCGGCTGATCGGAAGCTGAAACAGAATTTAAAAATAAGACTTTTCCGTTGTTGAGAATTGGTGTTGTTCTTGTGTTAGTAACGTTGCGCCATAGTCCTCCCGGAAATTGAAGGTTGAAAAAGTACTCCTAAATAATCGTAGATCATGCGCGATATAATGTGACGAGTGAGATGTACTATCTGTGTCAGTATTACTTAGGTCATTCCTGACCCACAGTGTCATCATTGCAATGTGACATTTAATTTTACTAAGGTGACATAGCAGTTGCATTGCTATTTTCGGCAGTGGAACCACGTTTGAATTGGGAAAATGCAATGAGATTATTGGAGTGCTGTCATAATTCTGGATGCCGAGGACCGTGGTTTGTGGCGCGTTCAGCTGGTTTGCATGACACGTACAATGTACCACAGATATTTACTCCATTCGGTTGTGTGTATATTGCAACGCGCTGCATTTGAACTTAGTCATTCAGTAATGTACTACCCATGCGCAATGGCCGTTCGGTGACTAGCGTCGGTGACTTGGTTCACTAGATTTCTTTGATACACAGGCTCAATAGAGAGCTTGTGTTTGTGGTGGGCTCAAATATTTAAGCGTCAAAGATGACCGCCGGTAGGAGGCATGTATTGTAAAATGAATATAAATTGACAAATTGTTGAAATAAATGAGAGTGATGTGTGACCACCAAAGAAATTTAATGACCTTGTATTTTTGAGCACAATGCGCTTAACTCAAGATGGCGGCGGTTATACCTGCTCCAGGATGCTAAATGAAAAGAAAACCACACGTGCCCATCTTTTTTCCATATGAGACCACGTGGAAAACTGTGATAGCATTTTCAGCATTTTTTTCTCGTATGTATGAACAATTGCCGATACTGAACATGAGATTGACCCTGGGAAGGAAGATGATCTTGGCAGTGGTGAGAGAAGAGAGAGAGAGAGAAGGAGAGAGAGAAAGAAAGAGAGAGAGAGAAGAGGAGGGGGGTAGGGAAGCTGTGGGGACAAGTGTACGAAACAAGCACTTGATTGCTCGAAAGAATGGGCCCGTATCCTCAAACGATGTTTAAAAAACGGTGGTTAGGCCTAAACTCTGGTATCTTAACGCACAGGATATCAAGCGCAGGTTAAATATTTTGAACAAGTCCGTTTTTTCGCTAACCACGGTATTTAAACGCCGTAACTATCATCCACCGAACTGTGACTTTATCTTCGCCTCTAATATTACTTTTGGCGTGAACAATTTCTAATGTCAATTATGCCTTCGTATTTTGTAATGCTATGGCAAGCACCCCACGGGTAATAAACATTTCAAAGAATGTCTCGTTTATGCAAGTAGCTTTAGAATAGAATTTGTTTAGCGATAGAGACCAGCCCTGGCCTATTTAAAAACTGTTGTATGTCGCAGTGCCGGCCCTTGTTATAATTCAATACAATACAAACACACGATCATGTCATAAAATAAAGCAAAGGAAAATGACAGAAAAAAAAATCAACTGAGGACTCAGAAAAGAGAAATAAGTATACACTGGTCTGACCACGAGTATCACATATAGCTGAAAATCTCAGGCATTGTATTAAAGCTTGAAGTTAAACACGCCATAAACTACCCCCGGACCAGTCCTAAGTTTAACAACGTTGTTAGACATTTGTACGATGTTCGGCTAAAATTTAAACGGCGTTTAAAGTTAACCAGGCTTTGAGAATTGCGTTTTATTTTAGCGGGCCGTTTGAATTCGATTTATGCCAGTGATTAGCATAAAAGAAGGCGCGGGGAGGGGGGGGGGGGGTTATAGGGCCTGCAATTGGAAATAATTGTTTCCATGTTAAAACGAAAACGAGATAATCAATGTCTTAATTGTGTATATGGTAATCTACAGAGCTTTTTTTCGATCGCAATCGACTTCGGGTTTCCGAGATATGGCTGATCAAGTGAATCAGTGTACGCGAAGCTTTGCCAAAAACGCATAGTCTCCTATATTTTTATCATGTGAAAATTTAAATGGATATATTTAAGATATTTTAAAGTTTATTTATAACGCAACATTTAACGCATTTATTTTGGCTAAGAGTCGAAGTAAATAAATACTTATATTATTTTTCCACAATAATTTAAAGTAATTCAATGACTGGGTTAGCTGATTTTTATGATTTTCTTGTTTTCTCACCCTGGCGATATTTTAATAAAATTATTTTAAAAATTAATTCCAGGACAATGGATGCACCCGAATTTTGCGTAGATTCTTTCATTAATAATATGAATTCAGATAATTGAAATTTTAAAAAAAGAAAAAACCTAAAAAATTAAAAAAAAACGCCCTCAATTTTTTTCTAAATGTTTCGAGGTCTATACCTCGTTTCGTTATCTAATACGCAAGACAACCAAAACAAAACGAACGTAACTAGAGAACGCTACATGCTATGCACGTGAAATTTGGGGCACACACATTGAGCACATATAGGGCTAGTGACCATGAAAGCCGATGTGTATTTGCGTCGCTGCTTTGATTGTTTAATAAGCATGTATAATTGCGATCTTGACGATGTTATGAAGAGACTGTCCCACAGTCTGCGGCTCTGTCTTGCTCGGAAAATTCCCAGGGCACAGTAGTGTATTTGGATTGGCGCATCACCAACAGTATGCATGCCATATGTATATACAAAACAATGTAAAAAAAAAAAAATCGCTAAAAAAAATCAGGCTGGGCCCTCCCTGCACCCTGGCATTGGTCCTTTTATACGCGCTGCCACATTTTTTGTCCCCAATGGCCACCCATACACCCTGCATACGAACCCGCTGTCCACTGATTTAACAAATTCGAAAAACCACTCCGCCGCCCTGTTGACCTCAGAGAGATGTATCTTCATTACAAGTCGTTATACACAGACTGCTGAGAGGGTCTATGTTAGCGTAAGCCACTGTGCACCGCACGCCTTGTGTTTAGCAGTGACCTCGTTCACCATGGTACAGCAATCATTGATCATCGTTATTTTCCAGTCATGTATTATTCTAGTTATAAACTTTCTTTACTATTCTGCACTCACAATGTATTATTTTCATCTGTATATTAGAAATATTGTTCTAAATATTATCATCAACAATTATTTTCTGATTGTGGCTAGCCTTATTTTCATGTTACATATTTCTTTTTGCTGTATTCTGTGATTGATGTACAAAAATAAATTAGATAGAGTTGATTATATTCTGTTGGGGTTTCTAAGTATTCGAATGTCTGTGTGTGAGGGTTAATAATATGAGGTAATTACATATTGTTTTATATAATGACTGCAGATAACTAATATGGGCTAACGTCATGTCTTTCTAAACAGGCAGTACATTACAAGTAGCATAGGGGGGGGGGGGGCGAATACGATTTAATAAAATTTGACTCTGGCTTGGAGACAGTCATATACATACCTCCTTGAGAAATACCCGGATGACACTTTGCTAATGCCTAGCACAAAAGAAGGATAAAAGACACATATTTTACTACAATATGTGCAAATATGATCCAAATTTTCTTCCTCTGACAATTGATCACATTAGCAGAAAGACACTCCGTTTGCTAAAGATCACTTTCCATACTTTGGCTTCTCCGAAGCTCGGGGCCCCGCTCGGACGGCGGGGCCCAGGGTCATTTGAACGGATTTTAAATTCGAATTTATGAATACCTGACAGGACTGTTCAAAGTGGTAGATAAGATTGGTCCTCCGTATTTAAAAAAATGTGACACGAGCACATGTGGGCAATGTCTGTGTATGTACCGTCACTACGGCGTTATAAATATTGATTCGGCTCCTCTAGATTCTAATCCGTTATAGATATATATCCGATTCCACCCGCAGTATTATCGTGTTTAGTAGAAGATGATTACACTCAATTGATATATTTTCATAAAGGATGCCGGGCCTTTGACAAAACATCTACAATAAGTAATTTTTAAACACCATCTGTATTTACAGTTACTCTTGGGCGTGTTTTTGAATTTCAATTACTTTTGTGGTGCTTTCGTAGACGCTTGGCTTATGTTCTTCTATGCTGTTTTTTTGGTTGTGGCACCATGCGAGGGGCTTGGGAGAAACAAGTGCAAATTCATAATAAATTATTAAAATCATATACCCGTCTGTTTGGCCACAATAAACTGGCAGCATTTTCTTGAAAATGAATAAAATGTCAACTTCAATTTTTTCCCTCATATCATGTGACTCAATAATAGCCTTAGACTCAGCACACATTGGACCTAAGATTTTCAATTCCGGCGCGGAAAATTGCGTTGTGGCGGTGTGAAAAACACTTCAGATTCCTTTTATCTGATAGTGCGCAAGGACCTTTGTGTATATTGTCTCGCGGTTGAAAATACTCAGTGTTACCACGGCTCGTCGATTAGAATGAAGTCTTTTTATACTGACGTATAGCGCAAATACTTATCCTCATGGGGATTACGGGCAAATAAATAATCTTGAGCTTCTATAGTGGGCGTGTTCAATTAATCGCATGTGTTTCATCATTATATTTCGAAAGGAAGAAAGACAAACAAACATCATGCCAGAATGTTGGCTGGGGCAAGCTTTGACCTAACACTTTGTGCAGAATTAAAATCCGTAACGTATTGCTTAACTTCATTTGTATTCACTTTAGCTGCTCGGCTTTTTCAGAAGAAAACTTAGGGTCAACTATCTATATCATAATGTAACTGGTTAGTTATTGTGAAGAGGACGGGTATTTTTGTTACTCAACGATCGTGGAGGTGATAACATATGCTATAACCGTGGGGCTTCCGCAGACCGCGGGCCCATTGTAATAATATTTAGTTAATGTTTGCTGAAGTCTATAATATCCATTGGTCTGATATTATAAAGAGAATTGGAATGTACATTTATTCATTTTATGAAAATGTACAAGTTTTAAATTTGGGGGCAAGGCAGACGTTATGCATGTTAACATATTATCAATAATTTAACCAAACCGGTTTTGTCTTATCCCCATTTGAGGGACTTACGGAAGTTTTTTTTTAAAAATATTAAAATTATTTATTTTCATAATATTTATGCAGATGGGCTTGTTATTTTGTCTACGGGGGATGCCCTTATAGTCTATTATGTTTTTTTTGTTTTTTTCTTTCTTTCTCATTTTCTTACTGAACTATCAGGATGAAGAGTCGATGAATTCGAGTGGCGCCTACCTATATTTCCTCACCGTTGTAGGCGAACTGTGAATCCGGAGGACTACATCTCCTGCTCGACACTGGCTAGGGCTTAAGATTGTCCTTAAAGATGTTTGTGACATCGAGCGTTAATAAAGTCTCTGAGGTCATTCGTTGTGTCAAATTGCACATCTGACTTGGGATAAAATAATATTCAGTCTTCTGTCAGTGCAGTCTATTGAAATGGGGCCGGAATGAAGTAAGGTAATCAAGGACAAGGTCCAAGGAAGGACGCCATGAAGGAAGAAAGAAGGCATAAATGTGAGAACAGGTAGACCAAACAAAATTCAGTTAACAGAACAATAAAACGACACTAACATAGAAGTTGGCTCGGTTGCATTAACCAAGAGATCAACACCAAGTCCAGAACCGACTACCCCGCCTACCCCGCCCCGCTACTACACCCCCTCCGGTCCCCCTCTATGCATTCCACACACCACACTATCTGGTGTCATTTCAGCATAGAAACACCCGAATTTCTTTGTATAGGACGGTACCATTCCCAAAATAAATTAGCACTCGATCAAGCAGGGCCTGTTATCCTAACTTCTTTCATTTCTTTCTTATATATATGCAAGATAGCAATTTTGGGCTAAACTTGAGAGTTTGGTGGAGTTAAACTTCTCTCTTTTGATTAATAAATGCAAATCTTGTCATGAAATCTGCTTGTTTTAAATTTAATATTATTAAGAATGTGTCAACTGTGATCATCGGGGAATTTTTAACGCTAAATATAATCAAGCTTTGGGTAGTCATATCTGTGATGGAACCAATGTAGATTTTGTGTGGCACTTCGCACTAAGGGAAAGTGTTTTTTGTGACTTGACTTATGCAAACCAAGAATATGGATATTAAAACCTTTTTGTGGGTCTCAAAATAATCTGCAATTTATGTTCGCACTCTACGGAATTGGTCTCTACCAATATCTTTTTCTCTATCAGCATTAAAATCAATTACTCCTGATCCTTTGGAATATGTAGACATTGGCGCATTTTTTCAAATGTCACTGGATCTCAAAAGTCCTGTAAGATACGATTGCAGTCACTGAGCATAAAGGTAATTCCCACGCCGTAGTTTTAGGGTCCGTTATGTACTGACCTTGGCTTCCGAAGAGTTTGTCAACAGGCAGTGGCAGCAGAGTCTTCAGGAGTTGGGACATTTGGCTGGACATGCCGGTGTGGCAAGGAGATATAGTCCTCCTGTCACATAGGCTCGGATACTCAATGTGCCTAGTTTTAATAGTCCGGGGATGTGCATATCTAGACATAGTCCACCGGACTAGGATTTATAGTAATGTTAGTCCTTCAAGAATGAAGTTCGTGGTGGACTATCAGTCCTTATGAATTAGTGTCGGTCATCTCCAAAGTAGGGCGGACTTCATTCCTTAGAATTAATTTCCTGTCAGAGGTGACTATCATTTCGTAAGAAATTATTGTCCAGGTCCGCGTGTACTATCATCTTGAATTAGTGTCTCAGTTCTCGCAAGGTTATGCGACTATCATTCGCTCGGAATTAATGTCATTCAGAGGTGGACTTTCAGTCCATTAAGGAATTATGGCCTATATCCGAACATATACTATAAGTCACTTAGGAATTAATTGTCAAAGTCGCGAAGTAGGCGGACTATTATCGCTTAGGAATAATGTCCTCTCAGTAGGAGGACGTATCATTCCGCCAGGAATATTAGTGCCAAATCCGACGTAGATTTAAGTCCGTTAGGAACTAGTGATCGGGGCAAAGTCCGAAGGTGGGTGACTATTAGTCCTTATAATTACTGCCCTGATAGAGGTGGACGATCGGGGCGCGTAGGGTCTAAGTGGGCCATGTCCAATCGTGACTGCAGTCGCTTAGGATATTAGTGTCGTGTCCATTCATAGGGTGGCTCTTTAAAGACCAGCATTGATTTGCTAAATCATAATTGAAAAAATCAGCAAAAATCAGATTTTGAACATGTCATGTAACAAGTACGGGTACCCTAACATACCCTGCTAAAGATAAGACCAGAAGCAACCTATATAAGCACAAAATCGGGTATTTTTATTGCATATGTCCGAATCGGACCTATACTACAACTACCGTAATTGAATGGAGAGTCATATCTTTGAAGACTGCCGTTTGCTTCCTTTTCTGGCAATCATTCACTGAAAAGTAACCTATCGTCCTGGCGGGAAAAACCTCTAATGTGGCATTTGACCTATTAAAAGGCAAACCTCAAATTTAGTAAAAACGGTTACATGACAAAAACCTCATAATGTCACCTTTTGAGAGACACCCAAAACTAATATTTGCTGCTCATTGCATGCACTAAAAGGTTTTCCAAAAGGGGGGGAATGAAAGAAAAGGCTAGGATAAATTGTCGGATAGAATGAAAGAACCAAAGGGGGGAGAGTGCAACAGAAGACAAACGTATAGGGAAAAGCAAGCTGCGCGCAGGGAACTCTTTCTACATATATTAGTTATTAGTTACTCCAGATTCTAAATAAATTGCGCATTATGATTTACTATCATATTGGCATTAATTCAAGCTAGAATGCCGATGTGACCCAATGCACATATTATGTTTTAGCAAATTAGTTGCCCTTTTTACATATGAGTTTTGCATTTGACTCTCTTGAGTTACATATGAGGTTTTCCGCCCAGCGACGATATGATAATTATAAAGACTTATCCCATTTTCAATTTATGCATTTTTCCTACGAAATTTCAGCTTTTGACTCTCTTCGGTGAAATCACTGATGAGTGTCTTTAAGTCCTGAGAAATTAGTGTCAGGTCCGTGGGATTATCGATGCTTTAGGAATAATGTCAAAGGCCGACGGGAGCGGAATATTAGTGCTTAGGAATTTTCAATTGTTGTCCATGTTGTAGGTAAACTACTGCGGTTCTTAGAATTTGTGTCCAGAAGAACATTAGAATTCTAACAAGATTTCACTCATTATTACTAAAATTCAAGTGGTTCAAGTGACAGTCCTGAAATACATCAAGCAAAAACAACTACAAAGCAACTCAAATTTTGGCATATTCAGCTACAGAGGAAGTAGGGCTGTGAGGTTAGTTCAAACGCTGATATAAGGTATACATATACTTAAGATGTTACTGGCTTGCAAATAAAAACTACTACTACGACTAATAATGACACTACTACATCTACTATCTACTACTGCGCTACTACTACTGCTGCTACTGGCACTACTACTGCTTACTAGCTATCTTCTATCTACTGTCTTCTACTTCTACTAACTCTACTACATTGACCGCTGTTTGAATGTTGGATTTTTGTTTATTTGTTCCCCCCTATTTTTTAGCATCTTCTATTTAATTATTTAATTTGAACTATAAAAACAAATTGAATTGAGAGTAATGTTTGTTACTGAAAACTGATTTTTAATCGCACCACGGTTTCACAAAGTTGTATGTTTAGGAAAATAAGGCAAATTATGGAAACATGCCATGTGTTGAGGATGTTTTAACGGTGTAAAATGGACTGTGGAAGTCAATGTACCAATGAAATAATTATGATTATAGGTCTTTCTTAAAATAAGAAAAACATATGTCTTTTCTCATCAATTTATTGAATGATGAATGCTGCATTTTACCGATTTTCATAATGTATGTAGCACATAACGTTCATGTTGAGGTTGGCTATCCTTTTACGGCGCTAGTAAATTGGGGTTAATTTGATTCTGCGAAAAAAAAAAAAAAAAAGGGGAAATTAAAAAAAAAAAAAAAAAATAAAAAAAAAAAAAAAAAAAAAAACAAAAAAAAAAAAAAAAAGCAAGTTGAACTTTCTTTTGTTAATCATATTACTACAATTAGGTGGTCTATTGGCCCCCCTCTCCCTAGTGGTCTGGTCCCCTTGCTTTAGCATAGGCTTCATACTAATAATTGTGCCTTTCATGTGCAGTAACTTTCACAGACGACCATGTGGCCCTTCCCTCATTTTACCGGGGGGCTTTTCGTGCTCACACCTCGTCGCCCCCGACTTACCTAAAAAACTGAGATGTTTTATATCATCGGAACCGTTTACATTAGCATCCAGGTGTACGGCAAATCTTACATGAAAGTTCGGTCGTATCTGTAAGAAATTCGCAATTTTGTATTTTCTGTCCGTAACGGACATCATATAGCACATGGGCCTATGGGACCGTGGGGAAACGAGCAATACATAAATGGAACTAAACAAAAAAAAAAAAAAAACACAACCCGCCAAGTCGGGATCACCTAAAGTTGTGAATGAGCCTTTCTCAGGGATATGCCACCTTTAATACTTATTTATTTTTATTACTATTTTATGATGCGGTTAGTTCTACGTGGACATTGCCCAATTTGTCCCCACAGCGCCTAAAAAATAGGCATTCTCACACCGGTTGCACCGGAGCATCTGTCACAGCAGGACCACAAAGTCAATTTATTGCTATCAAAACAAATCCTTTGCAAACATGCAAAATGAACCTGAATTGCTAAATCTTTAACTGGTTTGACAAATATGTAGCCTGTAGCCTTTTAAGGTTACCATACCTATCTGTATCCAAACCGCTGGCATTGGCTGGCTAGGAAAATTCCTGCGTGGAAGCGCCACCAACACGCAGGTAGCAATTGCCATCGACCGTAAAATTGGCCATGCCCGTTCTTCCTAACCTGCCGACGCCTTTGTCGTTAAGGTCCTAATGGCTTGACATATAAAATAACATCAAATATTCAAAATTTCAAGGCATTTTTCCGGGTCGCTTCACCAGGCAACTTCTTCAAAACTACCTATTCATGACGTAACCCATGATAATAAAATCTATGCCTGCCAAACAAACCCACAAAGAACTTAGGGTATCCACCGTAGGCGCATAAAGACACATACATTACAAATTTTACAGCAAATCGGACCCCAAGTCTGGATCTTCGGTACCGGATCTGCTACTCTCCACATTGACAAAAATACTACCAATAATAACAATTTATCCCGCCAATCGATACCCAAGCCTCTTTGTAAAGATCGCGGATAGAATCCCATCCAATTACTAATTTAACCCAGTCAATCGAGACGCGAATCGGATCTTATGTCGATCTGCTGGCACACTACACCACATATTACTACAACATTTACCAGCCAAATCGAGATCCGAAGCGGACGCTTATCCGATCTGCGACACTCTATTCATAATAAATCCTTCAATTTACAGTCCAAATCGAGACCAAAGCGGGTCTTATACCGATCTGCTATTATTACGCGAGTACCCAATTGATTACCAATTGAACTCTGGCCAATCGAGACCCAAGGCGGTCTTGTACCGATCTTCAAATACTTTATATCAAATTAGCCCTGCCTTAAGCGAGACAAGCGGGTCTTGTACCGATCTGCAAATACTATGTATACAATTATTCCTGCAATCGGACCGCAAAGTGGGGGGTGGGTCTTATACCGATCTGCTATATTATTACGCTGAAGTACCAAATTGATTACCAATTGAACTCTGCCAATCGAGACCTCGGCAAGCGGTCTTGTAAGCGATCTGCAAATACTTTATACAAATTATCCTGTCAAATCGAGACCCAAGCGGTATTGTACCGATCTGCAAATACTATGTTACACATGATCCTGCCAATCGAGACCCAAGCGGGTCTTATACCGATCTGCTATATTACCTGAAGTACCAATTAATTACCAATTGAACCTGCCAAATCGAGACCCCAACCGGGTCTTGTACAGATCTGTCAAATACTATGTATAACAATTATCCTGCCAAATCGAGATCCTAAGCGGTTTTGTACCGATCTGCAAATACGTTATAACCATATAATGTACAACATTAACTGCCAAATCGCGGTCCCCAAACCGGTCTTGTGACCAATCAGCAATTTACCATTGATCTACATATTGTACATGTACTACTAGTATTTACCAATTAATCTGCCAAATCGAGGACCCAAAGCGGGTCTCATACCGATCTGCTATTTCTATATAATAAATATACTTAATAGTTGTATGTTAAAAATGAATGTGGGAAGTTTAACACACAAATTAAAAGTACCAAAGGCAAGCCCCGAATATGATGCAAAAAAGGTTAGGGGGGGGGGCCACATGGGAGGGACGGGCGGGACTTTAAGACAATGACACACGTCCGCATGTGATGAAACAGATGCAATTGTGAAAACACCACCCACTGAAGGGCAAAACGAAATCAAGATAATCCAATGCGTCTTAGCAACACAAACACAAACTGAGGCAACGATGCGATTGAATGCACTATTGAAAACAATATGAAACGGCAGAATTAAATTACTGCAATTGCATAAAATGGCTGCAACAACTTTTTAGGGCCTGTGACAAAACCCGTTTTATTACGATGCTCGCATAAACGTATTACATGACTTGGTTTATTCCTGGTGACTAGATAAAGTAGCCGTCCGGACGCGTCAATGTACATATGAACTTATTGTAAGTCTGAAAATTATAGTCTCAGAACCATGAAAAAGTGTAATATGTCAGTTGGACAATAATAACTAGGATAGTAATCCGAGGTCTATACTTTGCGAGTCGTGATGTCAATAGTCTGATGGACATGAATACAAAATTTGACAAAGTTGCATTGGTATTTTCCGAAATGGAAAATTGCAACAAATTTCCTTGTTATTTCTGATTTCAGCACGTTGAATGATGCGTTTTTGATGTTGTTCGGCATTCAGTAGCGGTGATACTTTTTGGTTGTTAGAAGTAAACGGAATATATACTCCCGATAATAATTATCTCCTTTTCCCGCTGGTTGTTGCTTCCACCAGATGGTAGATAGTAGAATCTTATTATACCAAAGTGGTTTACATTGTTCCCGTTTTTTCAATATTTGTAAAATTCTGTAAATTCCATAACCATGATTAACACCACAAATATTCGAAACTTTAAAAAAATAGACATTAGGCCTCGACTGGATCAGTTACCGTGTCAAGTCGTAGGAACATTACGCTAGCACGAAGGCATGACGACCAGCATTCGTTTATATACCCACTATCCAAATTTATTAAACACCGTATTCGTTCATACATATTGCCTCTGACCTTTGCGGACTATACTAGCGGGGGACAATGCTCCTTTCACTGGTGTAACGGCACTATAGTCCGCTAGGAAATATAGTCCTGTTAAGCTCGATATAAAACACCAGCAACATTAAAGCAAGGACTGCATTTCCTAGGAACAGTGGTCCACAAGTTGAAGACCACTGACCCTAGAAGCCATGGTCCGGAGAACCGCTCGGTTCTGTAGTTCGGTTAGGGCTACTCGTACTAGGGGACAGGGGTCGAGACCCTCCCTGTCCCTAGGAACCACGGTCCCCCGGACTATATATCCACCGGAATTTATTCCTTGCAACGGAGAACTTTGTAATATCATAATCTTTTGATAAACCAATCTTAATCCCCTCTGACATTTACACATCCCTACTCACAAACCACACTGATACACCAAAAACAAGGATATCATTGTTACCCCGATGGCAGTTTTAACACCTAACAACACCATTTAACGAGTCTTTCTCAATAATTCCACGTTAACTCCGCAGCATCACTAATCACTACGAAAAATCACCAACTCTTGAGCTATTTTTTTTTCTAATCACATTTCACCATCTTAGCTTTCACAGAAACACTGGCTCAAGACACAAAACTCTGCCACCCCACTTCAACGTTACACTTACGTCAAGGTCCACTTTCACGGAAGGGGGAGGGGGGTCTGCATGTACATTCAAAACACATTGCAAATCAAGTCATGGAATTACACTTGGCCCGAATCAGGGACCACAACATTAATTGAATGAACCAAGCAACAATAACAAACCGAAAGATGTAATCGTTGGTGTCACAGACGGCTTCACCGTACACCCACACAATTCAACAATTCAACACTAACTATTGAACAGCTACTTACTAATTCAGCAAAAACAATACAAAGATATCGTATTGTAGGTGACCTAACATCAATTAAGCTTGCTTAAACTACTCAAAGGGGGTTTTTTCCAGCTATCAATGATTTTATCAATACCACACTTTGCTAAACTCCTAACATTCCCCAAATAAATCGCCCAACAGAATAACCCATAATACCGCCACACTTATTGATAAGCAACCAACATACAGCAATTCCAGGTATCCTCGTCACAGATATCACGATCACTCTTCCCATACTTTATATCACCCCAACGAACAACAAACAAGCTCCAAAATTACTGTATACAGACAAACGTGCGTGAACTACAGAGAACATAAAATCCGCAATATAATACTGAAACCTGGCACAAACATTCACCCAAAACAGATCAAACATTTGCCTACAACCACTTCCTCACAACATACTGAACCATCTGAAAATTATTTTCACTACAGAAGAAGTCCTTAAAAACCACACCCGCAAACAGCCCGGATAACAAATGGAATTATCAAATCAATTAAACCAAAACCACACCCTTTTATAAAATTTGTTAAAACTACATTATGAAAAACACACCCCCACAGCAAAACAAAAATATAAACAATACAAAAACAAACGCACAATATTATTCGCAAAGCAAAGAAAAAAATACAACACGGAACAACTTAACAGTCTCAAACATGACTTGACTAAAACTTGAAAATTTCTAAATACAATTATTTTGGTAGAAAAACATCATCTAACTACCTTCCCAAGACTTTTACCCCACAAAAACAAAAAGAATTACCGAACCTTCCGACATCACCCGTATTTTCTACAATTGGAGAGCACGCAAAGTGTAGCAACACTGCAAAGTGTAGCGATGTTGTTGGTACGTTTTGCGTTAACTCCTCAAAAAGGGGCAACTCAACGCAAAACGTAACAACTTTTCGTATAAGACTAAAAATTAACTATTTTTGGTTCAAAAGTGCGTCAAAAATAATGATTTTTTTAAAAACAAAAGTGGACACATTTGATTGGTTACCAGGGGGTTCTGCGATGGATTCCCGGATTCTGGGGCTCCTTCGTGTATAAATTGCCGTTGAGCATTGCCTGGACCCAATCGCTATTTTGGTTTCACATGGTCAAAATAATGATTTTAAAACAAAACTGGACACTTTGGTTGTTCCCCGGGTGTTCTGGATGGTTCCCGGATTTCTTGGCTCCTTCGTGTAGAAAGGCTGTTGAGCGTTGCCTGGAACCCAAATCGGTATTTTGGTTCAAATGGTCAAAATAATGATTTTAAAACAAAAATGGGCACTTGGGATTGGTTGCCGGTGGTTTATGTATGTGCCGGTGTTGTTTTCGGCTCTTTGTGTTTCAATATTGATGACAATTGCAATGATCCCGATTTAGTATTTTGGTTCAAAATGGGTCAAAATAATAGTTTTTTGGCCAGGAAGGGGGCACTTTAGAATATTTACCAAAATGGTTCCTTAATCGTTCCCGGTGTTTCAGCTCCTTTGGGTTTCAATGGTTGTTGAGGATTGCCTGGATCCATATTCAGCTTATTTGGTTCATATTGGTTAAGGTTTTAAAATATTGATATCTTTAACAAAAGTGGACATTTGGATGGTTCGAAGATGGTTTATGGATGGTTCCCAGTGTTTTTGGCTCCCTTGTGTTGTAACATGGTTGGGGAGCTTGCCTGGAACCAAAATCAGATTCTGGCCATATTGTTCAAAAATGATTTTTACACAAACGTGCGCCCCGTAATGCCCAGATCGGTTGTACTGGAGGTTCCCGTTCGTTGTTCCGGCCCTTTGTTTTAATGGTTGTTGAGCATTTCAAACGACCCATTTCTCATAAACTTTAATTACATTTTCATCCTAATTTTGGGACAATATAAGGTAATTGAAGTTTGAACACATTTTGAAGGGCGGCATATGGCCCGCCATTTTGAATGTTATATATACTCACTAAGCAAAACGGGCAGAGAGAGTTTCTAATGGTCGAAGACATAGATTCCTTACATTATTTTCTCATTTATGAACTCTATACGACTAATAAAACAGGCATTAGCACTTTTTATACTTTGTAGATCTTGAGGCGGCCAGGTGGCTACCATCTTGAATCCGAAGCAAAACAACAATACAAATATGCATGGCAAGCGGGGTCTTAATGGATCTAGAAGAACAATTTTTGTTTCTGTTGGTTGAGATACCGGTTGGAATTTGGAAAACGAATTTTGTTCTGTAATGGCGATCCTAATTTGCTTAAATTGACCTAAAAATGGCACGGGGGACAATTGTGATTTTTTTAACATAGCTTAGCTAATCGTTTTCTACGCATTTTTTCTGATATAGCAGGGACATGATTAGAAATTATTCAGGGGGGTGCACGAGACCCCTTTCTATCCACTAAACTAATATTAAAAATTTTAATAGAAAACTAGAAGTACAAACTATATGGTGATACTCTAACCATTCAAGCGTTTCTAAGAAAGTTAACTTTTTCAGATTTTCGCCTATATAAACCGCTGTATATGGATTGGTACGTTTTGCGTTGAGTTGCCCACTCAACGCAAAACGTAGCAATGGTTGGCTACGTTTTGCGGATGATGCAAATTTTATCGATGTTTTCGATTGCGGCTATCTAAAATGAGAATACCTGTAAATGTTCGTCACAACATGGTGCAATTATCATGCAAACATCCCTTATCAATTTCAAGTGTTTCTAGAAAAGCGAAATTTTCTATTTTTTTCCCCTATGTGCACATGGATGCTACGTTGCCGTTAAGTAAAATCTTAACGATTTTTTTTATGAGGACACTTATAACAGATATAAATAATAACATGTATAGAAAGTGTACAAACTATCATGGCTGCCTTGATCTAACCATTCCAAGCGTTCTAGAAAAGTTAATTTTTAAAATTTCGCCTATATAAAAACGCTGTATATGGATTAATACGTTTTGCCGTTGAGTTGAGTTCATCTTTTTTCCACTCTCAACGGCAAAACCTAGCAAAGTTGCGAAGTTTTCGCCGCGGGGGGCGGTTGATGAAATTTTATAGATTTTTTTCGATGCGCTATTAAAAAAAATGAAAAATACTATAAATATTCGTCAAAAACATGGTGCAACATATCAATGCAAACCTCCCCATCAATTTCAAGTGTTTCTAGAAAAGTCGAATTTCCGGTTTTACCTTGTTCATATGGATTGCTACGTTTTGCGCTAATGCAAATCTAAACGATTTTTTAATGAGTAATCACTTAACAGATTAATATATCACATTTTTAATAGAAACTTGGTACAAACAATGCTGCCGATCTTACCATTCCAAGCGTTTCTAGAAAAGTTTAATTTTTAAATTTTCGCCTATATAACGCTGTATGGATTGTTACGTTTTTTTTTGGTTGAGTTGCCCATCTCAACGCAAAACGTAGCAATGTTGCTACGTTTTGCGGTGATGCCAAATTTTATCGATTGTTTTCGAGGCAGGCTTATCTAAAATGAAAAACTACCTGTAAATGTCGTCAAAAACATGGTGCAATTATCATGCACACCTCCCCATCAATTTCAAGTGTTCTAGAAAAGTAGATTGTTTCTAATTTTTCCTTAGTTTGCACATGGATTGCTTACGTTTTGCCGTTAATGTAACTCTAAACGATTTTTCATGAGTAATCACTAACAGATATCAAGTCTATAAATTTTAATAGAAAACGGGGTACAAATATCATGGCGCCTGATCTAACCATTCCAAGGTTTCTAGAAAAGTTTAATTTTTAACATTTTGCCTAATATAAACGCTGCTGTATATGGATTAATACGTTTTGCGTTGAGTTTCCTCTTTTTTCCACATCTCAACGCAAAACCTAGCAAAGTTTTGCTACGTTTTTCGGTGATGCAAATTTTATCGATTTTTTCGATGCAGGCCTATCAAATAACAATACATATCAATTTCGTCAAAAACATGGTGTCAATATCATGCAATCCTCCCCTATCAATTTCAAGTGTTTCTATAAAAGTCAATTTTCTAGTTTTTACCTATGTTGCATATGGATTGCTACGTTTTGCGCTAATTCAAATCTTAACGATTTTTTAATGACAGTAATCACTACACAGAAAAAATATTTAAAATTTTAATAGAAACGTGGTACAAACGATCATGGCTACCTGCTCTAAACATTCCAAGGGCGTTTCTAGAAAAAGTTTAATTTTTCAGATTTTTCGCCTATATTAAACGCTGGATATGGATTGTTACGTTTTGCGTTGAGTGCCCCTTTTTTCCACATCTCAACGCAAAACGTAGCAATGTTGCTACGTTTTGCGGTGGTGTGGGTGATGCAAATTTTATCGCTTTTTTTCGATGCATAGGGGCTATTCTTAAAATGAAGAATACCTATAAATTTCATCAAAAAACAGGGTTGCAAAATATCATGGAAACCTCCCTTTCAATTTCAAGTGTTTCTAGAAAAGGGGAATTTTCTAGGCTTTTTACCTATGTTGCATATGGATTGTTACGTTTTGCGTTATGCAATGTTAACCGATATTTTAAATAAGTAACCACTCACAGGAAAGAAGTATATAAAGTTTTAATCGAAACGTGGTTTTTTAACCGCTATGTATATGGATTGTTACGTTTTGCGTTGAGTGCACTTTTTTCAATCTCAACGCAAAACGTAGCACAAAAGTGTACGTTTTGCGGTGATACACATTTTATAGATTTTTTGTCTTTGCAGGCTCTCTAAAATAAAATATCTTTAAATTTTCGATCAAAACATGGTGCAACTTATTCATGGAATCCTCTCCCCTATCAAATTCAAGTGTTTCTAGAAAAGGCGAATTTTTCACGATTGTTACCCCATACTTAGGTTGAATGGGTTGAGACGTGGAAAAAAGGGCAACTCAACGCAAAACGTAACCAACTTTATTACAGCATGTATATAGACGGAGATAGGAAAATTAAACTTTTCTGAATCGCTTGAAATTGGTTAGAGAAGGTAGCCATGATGTTTGTACCACGTTTCTATTAAAATTTTATATTTTATTCGGTTTAGCGATTACTAATTAAAAATATTTCAAGTTTCACACCGCAACAACTGTAGCACAGTTGTTTACTTTTTGTCGTTTGTGCAACATTTTTATCATTTTTTTCTGTTCAGGCTCTCTAAAATGAAATATCTTTTATTTGCGGTCAAACATGGGTGCAAATTATCATGGATCCTCCCTATCAAATTCAAGTGTTTTCTAGAAAGTCCCGAATTTTCTAGATTTTTGCATTTTTAGTTGCATGTGGATTGCTACGTTTTGCGTTGATGCAAACAGTATAAATAGACAAATTTTATATAGAAAACGTGGTACAAACTATCATGGCTACCTGCTCTAAGAATTTCAGCGATTGCAGAAAAGTTTAATTTTCGTATTTCGCTATATAAATGCTGTATGTGAATTGTTACGGTTTAGCCGGTGGTGTTGCCCCTTTTCCACGTCTAAATGCAAAAAGTAGGAAGGTTACAAATTGCAAATTTAAAGTTTTTTTGATGAGTAATCTCTAAACAGGAATTAAATTTTACTAGAAAACAGTGGTGTGCAACCTTTAAAAATAGGCTACCTACTCTTAAAAATCCAGTGTTTCTAGAAAAGTTGTATTGTTCAGATTGTTGCCATATATAAGGCTTAAGGGTGTGTTCAATTTTTCCGTTGAGTTGCCCTTTTAATACATCTCCAACGCAAAACGATTATAAAGGTGTTAGGTTTTGCTGTGAGCAAACTGAACGATTTTATAGTACTCTGTAATATTGGAGCGGTTTGGATTGCAAATTGTCGACAACCCTTCTTCCGGTAGAACAAAAACGCAACCACTCATATTAGAATATAATTTTTGAAAAAATATGTTGTGGAAGGAAGGCGTTTTTTTTTTTAATCACGTTTTGGGGCTAAAAATAAAAAAAAATAATCAACAGTTATCAATTTCTTAGCAAAACACGTTTTAATTCATGATGTAATACTTTCAAGCTCTCCCACCTATGTACAGATTTCTGTTTGTTTTTTATATATAAAGGATAAAGAATTTTAGCCAAAATATCACTTTTGTAACCAACAAATCAGCCTTACTATCACATTTAACCACAACGACTATTACCTGGACCCTTTATGCAATGTAAAAACCTATATCAAACCATAAAAAAATTAACAATAACATGGTAATATTTTGCTTAAAAAAATTAATTCCCTTAATTTACAGCACTAATGTATCTTTGGGCCTAGAAAATTCATCCCTGCCAACACATATTTCAACCCTAATCATCGTTTTCTTAGATATCCTATATTATCCTTCAATAAAAGTGGATGTGTTTTTCTACCGATGTTTTTGAGGGGTACTCGAAAAACTAGAACGCTATTTGGACAGCTCGACCACTCCGTTGTAAACATAAATAATTATAATTAGAGTCTACTTAAACAGAGGCGGCCGAGCTTTGAAAAGTTCTCTAGTTTTCGAGTTAGTTACCCCTTCCCCTCGGTACAACAAAACCAACCACCTTTATTTGAAGGATAATTATATGAGATTTAAGGGAAAAATGATGTTGGGTTGAATATTTTGGATGGCAGGGATGATTTCTAGGCCGAAAAAGGCATTTTGGGTTGTAATTAAAGCGAAATGATGTTTTATTTTTTAAAGTAAAACATATACAATCTTATTTTTATGGTTACTCGGGTATGTATAGGGTTTATTACATTGCATGAAGGGTTCAGGCAATAATCGTTGTGGTGACCATGTGATGAAATGAGTTTTTTTAGAAAAAACGTGAGTTTGGGGCTAAAATTTTATAGACCCTTTATTCTATGTAATTATAAAACCGAAATCTATAATATAAAATGTCAGAGATTGATTAGTATGCATCAAGATTGAAATTGTTTGCTACGAAACTAATAAATCTTGATTTGCTTACGTTTTAGCTCAAAAAACGTGGTTTTTTAACCCCAAAACACTCCGGCCACCAAGTTTTTGACCACCAAACCATCATTTTAAAATTATTAATTTCTAGCTTTCGAACAGAAGTGGTTGCATTTTGTTGCTACGAGGGAGGGGTTGTCGACAATTTTGAAGTCAACCCGATCCACTAAATAGAAACGTGGTGCAAAAACTAATCTGGCTACTAAATATTTCAAGTGTTTTCAAAAGTCTATTCAGATTTTCTGTTCTCTAGGCTGCATATGAATTTCCCCTTTTTACACACATTCTCAACGCAAAACGTAGCAATGGTGTTACGTTTTGCGGTTATGGGACCTTTTGATATACCGAGATTTTTCTTTTCGATGCAGGTCTCTAAAAGGGGAAAAAATATTTTCGGCCAAAAACTGGTGCAAATTATAATAAAAAAAACTATCAATTTCAAATGTTTCGTACCAAGTATTTTTTTCATGCGGAATTTTAAATTCTAAGATTGAAATTATTTATATAAATTTTAATAGAAACGGGGTGCAAACCACGATTACCTATCTACCTTCCCAAATGCAAGTGTTTTTATAAAACCGATTTAGAGTTTTTACCTATATACGCCCCATATAGGTAATTGCCTACGTTTTGCGTGATGTCCACCCACACCCTTTTTGTTTGTCTACTGCAAGCAGAAAACAATTTAAAAAAGTAAGATCGCTGTCTTAACTGGCTCTTATTTTTCTTAATTATTATTACCTTCAATTGAAAAAGTGATTTTAATAAGTCCTTTTGCAAAACAAACTATTTGACCCCATTTCTTAAAAACCACCTTGTGATTAAATTTGATTCAATCTCTTGTCACTACATTGTGCACCTTCTACGTATTTTGGGTCTATATGAGCAACTGCTGCCGTCGCATTTAGAGCAGCAGCCCAGAAGGTTTTGCTCAAACGAACGAGATACCAATATCTAAACACGGGAAAATTAGGGGAAAAATATAACATTTGCAAATATGAATGTCTGCCGGAGACCCGCTGCTGCGTGTGTCCCCAGGAGAGGGGTAAAGTTACTATGGGGGGGGGGGGGGGCAAAATAAAAAAAAAAAAAAAAAAAAGGGGGGGGGGGGGGGGGGGGTCAAATGTTTGAACTGCTCTAAATCTACTGTAATATAGCTCAAATTATTTCTTAGGTAACCAGGAGTAAAAAAGTCAATTGGGTCACATGCATGTGGTGCCTCCTTTCCAAGATATTTGGGAAAATAGGCTAAAGGTCATTTGTTTATTCAAGAAAGGTCACCCTTTGCAATACCCGGATTTCTTTGTAAAAATATTTTTAAAATGTTCAATGATACTGATTCCAAATATGAAATGCTTTAGCACTTTCGGCATCTTCTTGTTGTTATAATGGGAGGGGGTACAAAATTCCCTGTAGGACTCTATGGGGATGGGGACATTATACCCCTCCCTATTAAAGGGAACCAACCCTATGCAAAATAAAATGCATATTTTGAATCAGTATCATTAAATATTTTTTTTTATATTTTTTTACAAAGAAATATGGGTATTTTAATGGGTGACCTTTCTTGAATAAACAAATGACCTTCAGCCTATTTCCCAAATATCTTGGAAAGGAGGCACCACACGCATGTGACCCAATTGACTGTTTTACTCCTGGTTACCTAAGGAATAACTTGAGCTATATTTCATTAGATTTAAAGCAGTTCAAACATTTGACCCCCATAGTAATTTTACCCCTCTCCTGGGGCCACACGCAGCAGCGGGTCTCCGGCAGACATTCATATTTGCAAATGTTATATTTTTCTCTGAATTGTCCCGCATTCAGATATTGGTATCTCGTTCGTTTGATCAAAACCTTCTGGGCTGCCGGTCTAATTGTATTGCGAATCGGTTGAATTGCATACGGTTATATTTATCAACACTAGTTAAGAATCCGCCCCTTTCTTGATGTGTTACAGAAAATCAATGCTTTTGTTTCTGCTCAATCCAACCATCCAGACAGACCATATGCCCAACAAACATTTTGTCATGGGGATAACAAAGTGACTCACGAGTTACGTAGGTGCCGTACCACTTTATCATGTTTATTGTAACTTTGGGTAAAAACATCTGATTTGAATCAAAGTCAGGGGAAGCTTGAAGAGGTTTAACCCATCACATCTTACCAAAGGGGAGGAGTTTGTTACACCTTTCCTGGTGAACTTTCGTCCGGTGTGCTAAAATGCCATAAGCTTTCGTAACATGCGTAAAAAGCCTCCAGCTAATCAGCTTCTCATCCTTTAGTGGCATTTTAGCGAAAAAAATGAAAATATTCTGTATTCAGTATGGCTCTAAAACTCAGTTTATGTCAAACTCGTCAATTGCCATCATTTAGAGCTGACTTCATGACACCATTACGCCATATTAAGTATGCTGGTACGTATTTTGGTATCAATGGAAAGTTATAGGATCATAGCTATCCATTGGTATCAAAATAATAACATGAAAAAAAAAACTCGGTTAGAAGAGGGTTAAATGTTTGTTAGCGACCGAAAGACAACTGATTTCCAAAGAGAAATTAACCATTACTTGTGTGTAACAAAGAAAATTAGCTTTAGGACGCAAAAGGTGTTCTATAGAATTAACAATTGCAGTTATTTCTGCTGATTTAGTACCTCTCCAGTAAGCCTTTCTTGAAAACTTTACACATGCACATGATACCAGTTGAAATGGAACAGTTGGATTATTTTATTGAAACGAACTCACTGATTATTTTGTACAAAGAAACGGTCAATAATGATTTTACGGCACTGTAAACGGTACTTATATGTTATTTAAGTGAAATACAAAATCTTCCTTAACACTACTGTACATGCAATGTTTTATCAATGATTAGATACATGCACCATATAAGAAGTTACATAAATGCATCAAATTATGTCAAGAAACGAGGTCTTATATGGGCCATCTTGGCAACACCGACGACCAGCTTATAACATGAAAGCAACCAAAGTGGTTTGTAGTTTGGCATCTGTCATTACTGCTAATCTATTTTGATTCATTTGGGAAGTTGCCTATATTGAATGAGCTTGCCGCACTCGTCGCGCAAATTAAGAAAATAGTCGTGAGCCTCGTATAGGACAAAAAGAAACAGGTTGTTTTCAGGAGGGCGCGTGTAAAATGCAAAGTTATCCAAATCGCCATTTTTATTGTCTAACTAATAATGTTACAGTAAAAAATAGGTTTTGCAACTCGGTTTGTATTGAAATTTGCTAGGTTGAGGATTCTGAGGAAAATTCTTTAATCCTCGTCTACTGAGCATGTTTGGTAACAAAACTCCAGAAGGGGATTGGTTGCCACCCCTGTGAGTTTTTCATTAAGGAACATCCTATTCCTTATAATTTGATTACCACAGATGGAGTGTCTTCTTTACATTGGTATCAAATAAGTACAAACATCCCTATTAATGACGTCACTATGACGTCATATGTTAAGGAAAGATGAAAATAACTGAATATAGGGTGGGAAAATTGCTATTACGCAATTTAGGACTCAAAACCTAGCACTAAAATGCTCTCATTATATAAACTAGTCCACTTCCCACCAGTGAAGCCAAAAACCGCATGAAATAGGATATTCCTAACATTTTTGGCGAAAAATTGAATTTTTCCCTGTGTCTCTATGGAAATTGACAATTTTGCTAACTTGCAAACTTTATGACGTCATTGCAACGTAATGCTAGGCATGTTGTACTCATTTGGTCTCAATGGAAGAGAGGACCATAAAATATCTATTGTACCAAAATCAAGTGTGTGTGTGGATATTCCTATGTTGTGATAGGCATGTGGTAGTCTCTCCCCGAAAGGGGGGTGGTTGTCCCCCCCCCCCCCCATTCCATCACTTTGGGATCACCTTATATATTACCCATACCCCAGTGGATTTTTGTTTTAGGATGAAAAGGAGCGGAGGAAATGTCCAATTGACAATTGCATTTAAATATTTGGGCACCAAAAAGGGGTTTTAGGAAGCCGGGGAAAAAACCTTGAGGGGGTGGAACCCCCCCCCCCCCCTTCGGTAGAATAGGGTTAATTTCCCCACGTTTCTATAAAATCTTGAAATATTCATTTCCAATATATAAAAATGGGCAAACCCAACGCAAAACGTAACAATCCCATATACAGCCTGTACATAAGACGAAAAATATTTAAAAAATATGACTTTTCTAGAACACTTGAATTGTTAGAGTAGGTGCCATGATGGTTTAACCACCTTTTTATAAAGATAATATTTTTTCTGTTATTGATTCCTCGTGGAAAAGAATCGTTAAAGTTTGTAGTTTAAAACTAAACCGAGTATACAACCTAGAAGTTGTTAGAGCAGGTTGCCATGATAGTTTGTGCCACGTTTTATTAAAATTTGTTTTAAAGTGATTACTCTTAAAAAATCGTTAAAAAATACATCAACGCAAAAAAACGTAGCACTCCATATTGCAACATAGACCAAAAACCTAGAAAATTCGACTTTTCTGAAAACACTTGAAATGATAGCGGGGGGTTCTTGATATATGCACCATGTTTTTGACGAAAATTTCTATACAGTGTGAGTCAAAATGATTGTTCCCCCCAAAATATCTGATTTTTTTCTTGCAAAAACTGTGAAGTAGCTTTTTAAAATTTGTGTAAATACTTCAAAAGTACATTTTTAAATAGCTTTCACAGGAAATTTGAAGTTTTCATTTTTGGTTCAGGCAATAATATCTGCACTCATGTAAATAAAGGCCCTCATATTTGCCTTTGTACAAGATTCTATCTGATTTGGTTATTGAAGATCAAATTTTCAAGTGGGGTGGTACCTAATGGCTGCTTTAGACACTGGTGGATAAATGATAATAAATGCCCCAAATGAGTATATCCACACTATTATCTTAGATAACACAGGCCAGTTATTAAGTTATGATTATGCGCAACAACAAAAAGTTTGCAATTCTATTTTGAATTTTTAGAGAAGTCTTTAAGGTTTGGAATGAACTTGTTTTTAATTATTAACTAAGGCAAACAAAAAGTATTAAAAAATACACACCAAAACCCGGTTTCAATTTAAGGGATACACCTTAGTTGGCCAAAGGTCAAAGGTCAGACTTTGTGGAAACAATTTTCTTTCATGACAAAATTATAATTTTGTGCTTCACTTCGTGAATAAATACAACAAACAAGAAAGTTCTTTGCATGTTTCGTTTTCTGGATCCTGGTTTGTGAATAACACTGAACATGTTTACCTGTACTAGATAAATTGGTACACGCGCATTTTGGGAGCCCTCATCAAAAAATGAGGCCATAACTTGAAAATCGAATGCATGTGAATCTCGGGATTTTTGACATGGGTTGATTCAGAAGTAAGTATTTGTTAATATTAAAAATATATAATATCACCCAATTTTAAATTTTAAAAAATTACAAAATTTTTAATATTTTTGTTTCATCGGGGGAAACAATCATGTTTGACTCACACTGTATAGATATTTTTATTTTCAGAGCCTCCTTCGAAAAATCGAAATAATTTTGCATCACCGCAAAAACCGTAACAATTTGTTACGTTGCGTTGAGATGTATAAAAAAAGGGCAACCCCAACGCAAAAAAAAGTAACAACCCAGGATGTACAGTCTGTGTTAGGCAAAATCTGAAAAATATTTTTTTTATTTTTTTTCTGAAACACTTTAAATTGGCTAGGAGTAGGTAAACATGATGGTGTGTACCAACCTTTCTATACATATGTTATATTTTATATCTGTTATGAGGCCTAGTGGAAAACAATCTTTAAGATTTGCAATCATAGATAACTTGACAATCTATACCACCTAGGGCAAAAAACCTTGTGAAAATTCGACTTTTCTAAAAAACACTTGAACTTCTTTTTGAGATTGTAGGTAGCCATGATGGTTTGCACCTCCTTTCTATAAGAGATAGTTTTTGTAACCACTTTTCTAGTTTAAAAAATGGTTATCTATTTATCTGTTTAGCGATTACTCATACAAAATCGTTTTAAACATTTCATCAACGCAAAAACGAAATAGCCAAATCCATATGCAAACTATGACAAAAGCCTAGAAAATTCGACTTTTCTAGGAACACTTGAAATTGATAGGGGAGGTTCCATGATAATTTGCCACCCATTTTTTGATCGAAAAATTTTAGGTATTTTTCATTTTAGAAGATAGCCTGCATGTTCATAAAAATCGATTAAATTTGTTTTTCACCTGAAAAAACCCCGTAAACAACTTTGCTACGTTTTGAGTTGAGTTGTTGTGGAAAAAGGGGCAAAAGGGCAAGGGCAACTCAACGCAAAAACGTATCAACCTATACAGCGTTTATATAGGCGAAAAATCTGAAAATTAAAATCTTCTAGAAAACGTTTGGAATGATTAGAAGCAGGAGCCATGATAGTTGTACCATGTTTCTATTAAAATTTTGATATATTTATTTCGGTTAGATGATTATATTAAAAAGTCGTAAGATGGCCTGAACCATGCTTAACCAAAAAAAACGTAGCAATCATATGCAACAAGGTAAAAACCTAGAAAATTCGAATATTTCTAGAAACACACTGAAATGATAGGGGAGGTTTGCATGATAATTTGAACCATGTTTTCTTGACGAAATTTATAGGGATATTTTTCATTTAGATAGCCTGCATCGAAAAAATTCGATTTAATATAAAAATTTGCATCCCCGCAAAACGTAGCAACTTTGCCACGTTTTGCGTTGAGATGCGGAAAAAAGGGCTACTCAAAACGCCAACTTAACAATCTCATCATACAAGCGGTTGTTAGCTCCCAGCTCGAAAGAAGAGGATAGGACAACCAAACTGGCATTGACGCAGATTATTGTTGCGTAGGATAATTTAAAAATCCAAGCAAGCTTCGTACAGATGGAGAACCAATAACAATTGAACATCCAACAAGATAAAAGCCCAGGTTGCCGGCTAGTATGGTTGAATACTCGCAGGACTCGCATCAGAACCTGAACAGTCCGCCATTCGGACGTTGGCCTTCATTTCAATCAGAGACATCAAACAGAACACGATAATGCGCCAGGGGGTCCGTTCCCGGAAGTTGGTCGTACGACATTCGTAGCCTCTTTCTATCGCAAACTTTTGCGTTAAAGTTTCACACTTACGAATTTACTGAGTTCCCGAAACTTAGTATGCACTTAATATTTTCTTCAAACTTTACGAAAAATCTACGTCTGTCGTAACTAGCATGTACGCTATTTCCACGACTGTTCACGCGTTCCCGAAACTTACTTAATCTTCAAGTTACGCGAATTTCTACGTCGACTCAGATTAGACGTAGACTTGACATGTAACGATATAAGTTAATATTAGGACATTATGGAATAGCAGTATCGGGATTTATTTGGACATGGGGATGACGAGGCTGGGAGATGATTGTAGACTATTCCAACCATTTTGAACATGCTCAAGGCGAGACCCGGGGGGCACCCTTGTGTTTGGGTTTGGGTGTGTGTATGGGGGTTGTATTTGTTGTGTGGTTAATGTGTGTAATGTTTTTGTGAGTTTGTTTTAGTTCTGTTTTTTTTGCTCAGTATCACTCAATGACCGATTTCACGTAATTTGAAGCCGTATTAGCCTATCTCTTGCCGGATTTCTCACAATTTCAAAACATTGATTCTTTTTTTAAATAAAAATACACCTCTGTGTGTAAGAAAAGTAACTTTATTGTGAGGGTGTTAAGTGCTTTCGTAAAAGGTTCAAATGCCGAAATTACTTGTGTCTACATGAATAACTACTCTTGTGCATGAGTAATATGACACACAACTATATTATTCATTTATCTAATGAAGACAAAACTAATATGGCCTAAACACTATTGTGTCCTTGCTTTTAAATATATACAAAATACGCGAGATGTCCGTCTTATGAAGAGTGGGATCATCAATGCTACATTATATGGCTGTTAGAGTAAGGTTTGTGTAGCTAGCAGCTTGTAACATCAAGGTTTATGCATACAAATTTATAAACCATATAACCCGTTTTGGTCAAAGTAAACAGACGATCATGTTATGTAGGTTAGCATGACCACGTGACCCCTAACAAGTATATATTTCATTGCTCAAAACAATCTTAATGTGCAAATTTTAGATACAAACCATCTGGAACTCGAGACAATAAAACTTCAAAAAAAAATAATATA
>JAMKCH010085567.1:0-52486 GCA_023653785.1 Ophioderma brevispina
TGAAAAGGGGGGTCTTAAAACAGCCTTACATAATGCATCACCTCCAAGAGGGAGTTCCCCCCGGGACATCAAGTCTGTTACCTTACCATAATTGATAAATACAGGGATCATTTATACACCTGGGTAAAGTGAAAGTAATGCAGGTAAAGTGCCTTACAACATGTTTTCTGCAGCAGAGTTGCACCCACAACCTGTAGGGTGAATGCTCAATCACGGATGTGTGCCGAGATCTTCTGAACACTTCCCTAATTACTGACGTGTGTAGGTTAAGCACAGTATAGGCCCACATTTGCAAAGCATCACTTCATAAATGAAATGGATCTGGTGTAAGGCTCCCACTTCCGAACCCAGGGAATTTGGTGATCATCATCTCATCATCAGCCTTTTTGCTGTCCACTTGGACGAAAGCCTCAATCTGTTTCCATGATGAATTTGGTGATAGACGTGAAAAAGATAGTGGTCTTTGGGCGGAGACATCAAATTACCCAAAATGGGGTTTTCTGGTCAAAATTTGCTAAATTTTCCCTCAAACAGGGGTCTTTGGATAATATTTTTAAAAAAATTTCTGAAAATAATAGGTCTTTGGGTGAAAATTTTCAATTAAAAAAAAAATAATGCATTTGGTTGTCAAAATGGGCCAAACTTTCAAAATCTATGGGGACTGTTGGTTGAAGTTTTCAAAATAAATTTTGGGGGTTTTTAAATTATTTAAAACTTATATAAAACATTACATATGCATCTACAAAAATGAGTGCCCCTCCCCAGGCACCCTCTACGGTGACCAGTGTTGAATCATGGAAAACCAGATGCTCCAACTCAAGGAGAAGCCAAAACCTACTTGGTCGGGAAAACGGGGGTGATGCATGGATTCGATAAGTTTCAAGCTTCAAAGACAAAATTGCGGGTGATGGGTCCCACCAGGATTTGATTGGCTAGAGGGCAACTAAAGGTAGGCAACTGACCAAAAATTGCACAAGACCACACTTTCTAACATTTAACTCAAGACGTCGTAAAACCCCCAAACAAGCCTGATCCCCCTGTCAAAACCCTTGCCAGTGCCAGCTACAGCTAATCACAAAATCCCAACAAAGTTTCCCTAAAGCTCCTATATAGAATGGGAAATTTCAAAACTACAAAACAATCGACTCAAAAACTACTACTACTAATTTAGCATTCTATACCGCACAAAACTGGCATTGATTTTGCTCACTTCATCCACTAACCAGACCAATTGCAGTCGATTGCTGGTTAGTAAGCAATGCATGAATAAATCTGATGGCGATTGTCACACATTAAGTTCAAGTTGCAAAAGAAAAGATTTCATGTATCAGTATGTGTGGTAAAATTGTTTGTGTATACTCAAATTGTTGGCATATAATCATGGTTACACCAAAAGTTCAAAACCAAGACAGGCACTTGGAAGCTTGTGATGCACAACACACAAGACTACACACGTATAGCAATACTATTTTTCACAAACGTCCCGGTATAGGGCAAAAATGCTCTTAATTTTTTTAGGTATCAGCCTATTACATCCCTGAATTAATATCTTTTTTTGTTTTTTTGCCTCTTCAAGCCCAATTTATTAATGTTTGAAGGGAGTCCTTTGTGATCATTATGGACCATGTAGCCACATAAAAGTAAAGGTTTGGGTAAGAGATCCACTCTAAACACGTTTAATCCTCTGGTCTGGGCTCCACTGCCTTTCTTACATTGTTTCTTAAAAATGGATATTTTAAGAGTTCTAAAATATTTTCCTCCTAGATCTTTTTTTCATGATGGCTAATTCACTCTTACAATGTCACCGATTGGCTCATGATTTAGTATTTCTGTTTAGTCAATTACGCAAGAGGTCAAAATCAACCCAAATAGCAGGGTAGCTCCCACAAAAAGCATAAGAAATCCTGTACTATAAGTGCGATATTTAAACAGTGCGATATTTTAATATGTACTAATTTGTGTTTGCAATTTTAGATTTTTTACAACCTTATTTATGTTACAAAAAATTTTTGCGAACCTTAATTTACAATTCTGAACAATCCTGTAAAGTATGAAGAAAGGTAGTTCTCGACCATGTGTCTTGCCCCCTATCATGATCAGAAAATGTTTAAAATTGTACATGTACCACTTTAGAATGTGAGGATGACAATCCCCGTTAAACTACCAATATAACCTTTGACCCCAATCTGTGTAACCCTCCCCGGGCCTTGGGTCAGTACTTATGCTTGTGGCAGAAAAATGAATTGATAGATTTTCAAAGAATGCCCTGTATCACCTCATGGCCTCTCACCTAATGCGTACACCAGATATGAACTTTGAGCCAGTGGTTCCTCTGAACAAGTTTGGCTGCAATTGGCTCAAGTATTTGGGCAGGAGATAATGTAAAACTTTCACCAAAACTGACCAGACATATCAACCCTTCATTCACACTATTCCTTAGTCTTCTCTTAGGCAACTCGGGCAAGTCAATAATACCTTAAAAAATTCACCCAGACACCTGTTTCCACAAGGCACTCAACACCTCTACCCTCATACTGAACCAAATGTGACATTAACTAAAATTACAAATACCCTACAATGAATAACGGCTAATGCGTCTAACAACTGGATTCCGCAGGCGTGGATGGGCGGGCTCGAGCCGATATCAAAACATGATACCGTACACACACCACACATGCATACATGCACCACACAGCATGCACACACACACACACCCCACACCGAACACCACTTAAAATTTTCCCTTGGTGGTGGGTGTCTAGAACCTAAAAATTATCAGTAAAAAAATTAAAGCAAATTAAATAACTCTTAAGGAAAGTCCCCATATCTAGTCCTGATACTGGTAATTTGTCATGCTTTCATACCGCACAATCATTGTTGTCTGCATGCACAAAGAAGTATCAAAAGCATTCCATTTGGTTACTTGTCACCCACCTTTACACATTACAACTGAACATGCTATAGGAGCTTGCTTGCTGTAGTCAGACTCAATGGCTCCTTAACGCTATATTTTTTCGCGGAAAAAGGAATTCCCCTTTTACTGGAATTTTCGGAAAATGTCAGATTAAAATAGCAGTGACCTCCAGATGACAACCAAAAGGGCATTAATTTATGTAGGACAACAATCATGGGAAAAATCTTGAACACGTTTGTAACTGTACAACTAAAATTTTCCCCACTCCCCACTGTAATATGTTTAAAAATTGTCATGGTTCTTTCCACTTTGCCAAAGTCTACCAACCATGATTAGGGGGGGCTGAAGGAAGGTTGCTTGTGTGTTTCTTCTTACTTCTCAACATCAAATTTTTGCAAACTTTCTTGACATGGGTTTGGGGGGGCCTTGTGTCTAAGAACTTTTTTTCCAAAACGAGTAGTTGATCTTGTGAATAAACAATGTTGAATGATGGTAGCACACCTCAAAACAATATGCCATAGTTCTTAGTCAATTTATTTGAAAACCTCCCACATTCCATTTTTTGTTATCATCCTTGGTTGTGCTAAGGATAGTGAATGATGGAACTAATTAAATGAAGGATGTTTGTTTTTTTGTAACATGAAACTCCCATCACGTTACACACCTTTTGACCCTCCTGAACTATGTTTTTCTCCAACATCATTCCATATCTCATATGTGCTTTAAATTTGAAAATGTACATCTTTTCAGCCTACAATTTTGACACAATGATTTCTTTATCAAAATATAAGCCTACATATTACATGATAGTCCATGTTACACTTTTTGTTACAGTCATGAAGTATCGCTCCAAGATTCCCACAGAGGAGGATTTTATAACTTCCTTGCACTATTTCGTTCAGATTCATTTACCAATTTTTCCCTATCCCCAAAGTTTCTTTCACACCTAAGTCCCATCCCCAGTGAGCCACATTATAGCAAACATAATTGTAAATCGGCAACGAAAAAGCCCCATCCCCCTGCACAAAATTTTTAACAAGAGGATGGCCCATATATTCATCCTCTCCGCCGTCCTATTTTTCAAGATGGTCTGTTATTTATTATTTTTACGATTCCATAATGCATTGCGATCTTTACTGATTTCCAGCAAGCCTGAATTCATGTTGCAAGGAGGGTTGGCAATTTGTGGAATAGTCATGCAGTCAAAACTAAAACTACACTAATTATACTATGTTTTGTATCTATGAGGAAGTTAACCTTGGTATGATGAAGTTGAAATCATCATGCCTGTCTTTTCCACTGATGTTTTTTTTTAACATAATAAAATAATACTTGTATCTGTTGTTAAAAGTAACTATTAATACAAGCTGACATAATAGAGCCATTAGACCCTTCTTTACAAGCTATTAAATCCATTAACACTGACTTTCATTAATTACCTTTGGTTTCTGTTTTGGGTATTGGGAGGCAGGTTTGGCCGAGACAGTTTATCTCAGCCAATCATCACAGCTTGCCTTCTCCCTATGGTTCAATAAAGTCTCAACTACCCTGCCACAGTTCTTGCTTCCCATTCCCCACTGTGTTGAAAATACACACCCTGGTTTTTGAAGATGATACCCACAACACACCAGTCAACAGTTCATTTTGTGGTACATGTAGAGCTTACTGAACACTGTTTAATGGTAGATGAGCATATTATAGGCTCGTGACTGCAGCCTTGGAATTGCTACAGTCTATCTTTTTCTTGTAGGTCTTCCAAGGAAGACCCCAAAGGCTAAATGCACACCTATAGTCAAACTAGAGAAAAACTCACACAATGCAATGACAAAACCATACCTAATAATATGGATGGAATTCCAAAACGAATCACAATGGCCTCAATGAATGGATATTCCTAAAGATGGCATTGTATTCGACCACTTAGTTGGACAGGTACAATAAAGCAACTCTATACACGGAAGTTCAAGAGGTTATATAAAATGAGAGCAATTTCAGTATGCAGACATAGATTTTGTTACTTGGAAAGTAACCGTGAGTTTGTAATTTGCTTATTTTTAATATGCTAGTCGGTTTTACACATGCAGCTGGAGTTTTACAACTTGAAACTTACTGATTGAACTTGATTTTCAGTGTTTCACATGTGGAAACTTACTTATGTAGAAACTTGGTATTCAGTGTTTTAATTACTGATTTGGAACCTGACATTCAGTGTTTTACATGTGGAAGCTTGGAAAGCAGATATTCAGTTTTACTTTTACTTGAAGACAAGCACCATATGCATATGAAGCAAAAATAACATCAACCCACAACCAGTTGACCTATTGCTACAAGTGAGCTGCCCATGTCTTCAATGTAGCTAAGATTCCCGGTATTTTTATTATTTGGAAGTGAAGTCCAAAAGCTAACATTATGGATATGATGACTAAAAGACTGTGTATCTCTGACTTTTACAGAATTGTGGCATTTATTTTTGTAGTACTCATTCTTCAGCTAACTTTGAATTATGATGGATCTATCGCTTTCGCAGACCAAAATCAGCCATCGAATACCACCTCTGATAGATCTATCACTCTGGCAGAGCAGAATCAGCCATCAAATACCACCTCTGATGAATCTATCACTTTCGCAGACCAGAACTGGCCATCAAATACGTCCGATGGATCTTTCCCTTTCGCAGACCAGGATCCACCATCAAATACCTCCTCTGATGGATCTACTGACTTCGCAGATCAAATTCTGTCATCAAATACCACGTCTAATGAATCTACCACTTTCGCAGACCAAAATCAGCCATCAAATACCACATCTGATGGATCAACTGCTTTTACAGACCAGAATCCACAATCAAATATCACATCTGGATCAACTTCTTTCGCAGACCAGAATCCACCATCAAATACCACATCTGGATCAACTTCTTTCGCAGACCAGAATCCACCATCAAATACCACATCTGGATCAGCTACTTTAGCAGACCATAATGCCATACCATGTGAAACTGAACAGATTGTCTTAACCAATGAAACCAAAGTAGTTACAACATCTTTTCACAAAAGCTGTGACATCACTGTATCTGCCCCACATGGAATGGGCATTCGCTTGGATATTATACGCTTATCAAACTGGTCTATATATCACCACTTCTACCTGAAGACAGATGCGCAAGAAAAGTGTTGGGACACTGGATATGTGGCATTTACACAACAGCCTGAGCCTTGCAGTGCCCAGTTCACCAGCAATACACTAGAAATCAGTATCAGAACATATGCTACATTGGGACTTAGTCTACTGCATACCACTGCAGGGAGTAGAGCTAGTGAGATTACAGACGCATGCAGTGTTAAACACCACAATACTTCAGAGAACTTAGGGATGTGTGCCCACCTTGCGAGTTTCAATGAAACATTTATAGTAAGGTATAGTATTATACAATATTGGGTACTTTTACACAACTTTCCAGCACTACATGAAGCCAATGCCACATATGAAAATATTGTGACTGATTCTGATCCACCTGCGGCATTCCGATCACACATGTCCAACATCAGCTACTATCAAGGACCCTTCTGTCCACAAACCTGTTTCTGCACACTTCACTTCCAAAGATTTGACATCAACTGCTCGCGTTCCCCACAGGAAACCCCTCACCAGAATATTCTCCTCATCTACGAACCAAATGAAATGGCAACTAACGTAAGTTCAGCACTGGGTTTATTTCAACGAAATATAACCCACATCACTCGCAGGGCATTTGAAACCCTCGACATCAACTACTTATTCCTGACACAGAATCGGATAAAAACTCTTGAAGAGGAAACTTTCTATGGTCTCGCCAAACTGCAAGTATTAGATATATCCTATAACAAGTTATTGAGTTTACCAACAGGTGTATTTTCCAGTCTTTCTGATTTGGAGGTACTACTCCTGACTGGTAACAAGTTATCCAATCTTGCTCCTGATATAGTCCAAGGTCTCAATCATTTGCAAGTTTTGTATTTGACAAGTAACACACTAGCTACAGTGACACAGAATACATTTTCCAAACTTGGTGAACTCAAAATACTTTCTTTAGCAACAAATGCATTAATAGACCTCGAAGTTGTAGCCCTCCCCAATTCACTCCGTTTCCTCAACATTTCTGAAAATAATTTGTCACATCTTAACAATGATCTTTTCTTAAACTTGACGAGTCTTACCCATTTGTTCCTACAGCACAATAATCTTTCTAGTGTTAATCCATTGCAACTGCAAAACGTACAAAACCTTTTCATGTTAGACCTGTCATACAATACCATTTCTGATCTTGATCTGCACCTGTTTGAAAACCTACGAGTGTTGTCGTTTTTATATTTGGAAGCAAACAATCTTTCGTCACTGGCACCCAATACATTTAAAACACAGCATCACTTGACAAAATTATTCCTACATGATAACAATTTATCTAACCTCAATGATGGCATTTTTAATGGGTTAGATGAATTGACTATTTTGACCCTCCACAAAAACAATATTTCAGGTTTGGGTCCTGAGATATTTCATAACCTTGGAAATCTTACTCAACTTTACCTCTACTCGAATAGGCTATCCATGCTAAATGCTGAGCAGTTCAGCAGGTTAAACCAATTGGTTATACTACAACTGTCCACAAACCAAATTGCAAAATTGGAACCAGGCATATTTGATGGTCTGGACCATTTAACAAAGTTGTATTTGTATGAAAATCAACTTGCGCAACTTGATGTGAACATATTTAATGGGTTAGCAAGATTGACCATCTTAGGATTGCATGCAAACCGACTTCAAAAATTGGAACCAGGTACATTTAAAGGTCTTGTCAATTTGACAGAGCTTTATCTCCATGACAACCAGTTGAGCAAACTTGAATATGGCTTGTTCAATGGAATGTCAAACTTGATGGTTTTAGTATTGCATTCAAACCAATTAATGCAACTGGAAGAAGGTATATTTGATGCTCTTGACCAATTAACAGAAGTCTATCTGTATAAAAATCAACTTGCTGAGCTAAATGCAAACATATTTCATGGTCTATCAAAACTTTCCATCCTAAGCCTGCATGCAAACCAACTTGAAAGACTGGAACCGGACATTTTTCAAGGTCTCGTTACTTTGACCATACTGGACCTTTGTGACAATAAACTCACTGAAGTTGATCTCAACTTATTTCATGGGTTGAAAAACTTGTCAATTTTGGGACTGAGCAAAAACAACCTTACCAAATTGAAAGGTGGCGAATTTAACAATCTGGGAAAATTAGCACATTTGTACTTGGATAAGAATCAAATATCCGAGATAGATAGATCATCCTTTACCACATTAACCAATATTTCCATCTTAACACTGAATAATAATAACATTACCAAATTGTCTCCCGGCACCTTTTACGGTCTTGGCAATATGTTCAAGCTCCACATACATGGAAACCACCTAACTGAGCTGAATATCAATTTATTCTATGCAATGTACAAATTGTCAGTGTTAACTTTGTATTCAAACAAATTAAAAGTACTACATCCAGGGATTTTTTATGGCGACAACAATTTGACTGAGATATATCTCCATGACAATCGACTCTCAAGGATTCAAGATGGCTTGTTTCGTAAATTGACAAAACTGACCATAATAACGCTGCATACAAACCAACTGACAATAGTAGAAAAAGAGACTTTTAAGCATCAGATCAAAATGAAGGAATTATATCTGCACAAAAATCAACTTACTGAGCTAGACGTTAACTTGTTTCATGGGTTAACAGAATTGTCCGTGCTGACACTTCATGAAAATAATCTCACCACTGTGCATTTTGGTATGTTCACTGGCCTGCGCAGTTTGACCACCTTAGAACTGGGCGGGAATCAGTTGAGTGAGTTAGACGTCCGCTTGTTTCATGATTTAAGAAAACTTACCATGTTAGGATTACAAGATAACAACTTGGGAATTCTGGATTTAGGAATTTTTGATAACCTGACGGATTTGACGCACTTGTTTCTGGATAGAAACTTATTCACTGAGCTGCACGTTGACTTATTCTGCCAACTGCAAAAGTTGTCATTCTTGAGTCTGCGTGGAAATAAACTCAACACCCTGCAACCAAATATTTTCAATGAGCTTGGGAATCTGACAGTGTTAGACCTAGCTGAAAATGAACTGAATGAGCTAGACATCACTTTATTTCACAAGTTGACAATTTGAACAAATTGTACTGAGTGCAAAATAATCCCTACAGTGCTTTTAAGCTAGGTGTGTTGATGCATTACAAACATTAAGGTTGTTAAATCTTACATGGTAATCAAATAAGGTGACCTGCATTTTGAACTTATTTTACAGAAGTTACAAACCTGTCTATTTTAGGACTGCATTGGAAAACTCCAACTGACCACATTGGCCAGGTTTTAATTTATTTGACGGACTCGGTCAAATTGACAAGTATTTTTTTTAATGGAAATCAACTGACTAAACCCTCATCAAGAACTATTCATGGCTTGGAAATAAACCAAAACCTCTTTTGATCTACAACTTTAATGACAAATAAACATCATACACAACTAGAGCCTGGTACCTTTGATAATCTAGGCAATTTATTGTTTGAACTAGGGTTGGGTGGAAATCAATTGCGCCAACTTGATGAAAACTTATATCATCGATTCTCAGACAAATTAAATCCATTTTAGCCTGAGTTAGACAACAGACATGTGGACATCTTGGTGACTTGGTAACAATTTTTTAAGCTTGTAAATCTGCCATGTGATGTTTGATGGAATAAATTAATAACCAATCTTAAGTTTTGGTTTATTCCGTTAGTTGGACTCAATGGGTCCCAATTAACCCGCAAGCAAACCAGTCTGCTATTACTGAAACCAGTATATTTTTGATTGTCTTGACAGCTTGTAATCGCTAAACATGTCAGAAAACACTAACAGAACTAAAATGCTGACGTATTCCAGAATTTATTGCAAATTTATGTGAGCTAGAATATACGTCAAAACCAACTAGCAACTTAGAACCGGGTTTATTTTGATGACCATCATTAAGCTTGGTGCATTTGTTTCTGCATAAAAACAGACGTGGACTAAGGACATGTTTAAGTTATTTAACAAGTTTAACAACTTGACTAAACTTGAATGCCTGAATGCAAACACCTTACCAAAGACTCGAACCTGGTACCTTTTGATGGTTTTGGCAACTTACTCAACAGTTTGAATTTTGAGTGCAAACCAATTGGTGACATTAACAGCTTTATGTAATTCAAAACAATGGTAAACTTCAAGGTCCTGTTGCTACTAAAACAGACTAGAAACACTTGAACCCAGCACATTTGTGGTTCTGGGCAACTTAAAACCGAGCTGAAGGCCTGTTACAAAAACCATCTGACTGAGCGCAAAGGCCAACGTCTTTCCGGGGATTGATCATTTGCCTTCTTATCCTTTACTATGGAATCAATCAACTCGTTAACCATAGAACCTGGTGCATTTGAGACGGTTTGGAACATCTAAGATTCTCTCATTAACCCCAAACCAAATATAGAAATTGAAAGCTTTCACCGTCAAGAATTTGAGTCATTTAATATACTTTTTAGAGCTGACTGGAAAATTCCGCTGAACGAAATGGCAAGACGATGTATTTCCATTCATGGGCTTAGACATACAGCCTGGTGTACCTGGATCTGACAAGAAATGTCATATTATCAAAATTATCAAAAAACACAGATCATAGTTTCACGGTTTTAGGAAACGATAACCGTCATGTCGAGTTGATTCCGATCGGTATGCTGAGTTTTTGTAGAAACATTACACGTTAAACACGCACCAGAGAACCTCAGATGTGTCCAAGTGACAGTCCCCACCTTAACCATGATTTTCTGCCCTTTGTTCCAAACTATCTCCCAATTGTGTCATGCACATATTCCCAATAATGGTGCTATAGTGTAGCGCACTGGTTAGCCCATACTGACTAATTCTTATTTGGGGTGCGGCATGAGTTAGATAACGCAAATACAATCAGACACATGTGACAACAGAGGATAGACCTTACAAATCTTGCTGTTTGCGGGTTTTATCATGTCGGGTAATGCACTGATAATAGCTGCAGCAGACACTTACTATGGTCAGTATTTTACGTTTAAAAAGTGAAGAAAAATGTAGAGCATCTCCTCTCTATGCAAATTTGTGCTGGGTTCCTACGTCCAACTTTTGGCCAACGCATCATGCTTTGTTTTTTTATCATACGATACACGAGCGTTTACTAAAAGGTATTGTGCATTTATAAAGCCCAAACAACAGCCTCTGTCCACACACGCCTCTGTCCAGACAGTGATAACGATAAGCATGGTGCTTGGGTTGTTTTGGCTTTCGTACTGAGATAATCCCAAGCATTTACAGGAAGAGACGTATGGTGGCTTTCTGACAATAAACAAAAAAATGCAGAAGTGTTTGGGCCATTACAACAAGACATCGTGTAACTACTCTTGAGTATGCAAAACATAACTGTTGTCAGGATTGTCCTCATATAACGAAACACTTATACTCAATAATTCACCTCCGTACGCAACACACAACATCAAAGCTCGCCCCCCTATTCCAATACTCTCCCTGCTCCTTGGCATAAATTTGTTTGTTGCAGTCCTATCGTCTAGTGATGTTTAACTTTGCTGCATATTTCAAAGAGGCTGAAAACAGCTCATCAGAAACTTCAAAATTCGCACCCCCCATCGTTGCTTACAAAGGGAAGTGTCGGACCACGCTTCAACAGCGTGATTGTATTTTGTCTACACTTTTGGTGGCTTGGATGGTCACCAAGTGTCCTAGGACAGTCATGGTACAAACCTAGATCAGCTACCTACATGATCTATCTCCAATTACTTGTGGAGGCGGGCCTGCTACGTCTTGCCGATAAGACCGCAGTTCTAACAAGCCGCACTTCTATATTCATTGGGACGTGGCTCGGCCGATCTTGTTTCTCCTGGATCGCAGAAGAGAAGAGGCTATGGGGATTTGGAACTATTTTCTAACCAGATATAAATGAAGAAGCTATAGATGAAGAGCAAACAGTAACTAACTTTATAATGTAAAGGTGAGTAAAAATTGGCCTCGTGAGAAAAAATCTACATTAGAATAAATGCACTTGCTTTTTAAAACAACGTTCTTAGTATTTTACCATGCTGCCAATTTTTAACTCCTAGAATTGGGCATTGTTACATTCATCTATTATAAAAGGAATATAAGAAATATTTGTTACCACATGACATATAAATAGGCTGCTCCGGAAAAATGTATACAGAGGATTTTCTATTTTGGTTAAAATCCAAATATAATTGCCCAGCCGCTCCAGGTCCTGTATATTGCTTATTGTTCTGAACCTGTTCAGATGATACCATAGGATTTTTCTTTTCTTACTGAGAAAACCCAAAAATTATGGTCAGTATAGCTTTTCTGTTCTAGAACTAGGTTCAGAATTATAATCAAGAGATTTTTTTGTTTCTGAATAACTTCCAAAATGGGTCTGTATAGCTTTAATGTCTGACTCGTTCAGGAATGTTTACACGCCCTAGACGAGCTTCTTGTTTTCTTGAAAAATCACAAGAGGCGATTTGTTACTCTTTTGAAATCCCAAAATTAAGGGTTGGTATGGCTTATGTTCTGAGTGTTCAATGTATGAAGAGGATATTTTTCTATTTCTGAAATCCCAAAATTAGGGGCAACATGGTGATAGTATGCAACCTTATATAACACATTGACAAAGCCCTAAATACAATGATAAATGCCCCCCCCCCATAAAAATTCACTTTGATTTGTGGAGCCAAAATGTTCAAAATTTCACTACAAATGATCTCCCGAAAAGCACCATGCTACAAAAACCAAACATCACCACACAAATTAATCTTTCTTCTCTCCTCTAGCAAAGAATCCGTAGAATGCCAACTGAAACTGTTTCTAGATTCCTTGCTTGGTTTAATATGAGTCCCTCTCCTTCCTTCGACTATATGTATAAATCATGATATTTTCTTTTATTTGTAACTTCATGTTTTTAAGTTTTGGAAAACCTTACAAATTTTTGTCATGTGTAGATTCTTTCTACAGAAAAAAATTCAGCCAAAATAAGTTGTTGTACAAAAGTTATTATACTCGAAAGGTTCTGTGCATGACTTAAATAATACATGCCCTGGGAAATGTCCACTCACAAACGCTGACTTCATCCCTCACTATGGGTCAAGGCAACTGTCATGCTTAGACAGCTTAGAAAGGATCAAAGAAAAGCTGAAATGATTGCACCGCCTTACTTAAAATCAGTTTCAGATTTGGTTCGCTTTGTGCACTGACATCTCTTACCGTGATCCTTTAGGAACGTGGTGTGGGATTAATGTTTTCACACAGTGATGGTCCACCCCACACACATGGTGATTAGGGATCACCGAAGTGGCTAGCCTCATTTGGGGAACAACAAAGCCAGCAAGCAGAGGTATGAGGAATAAACAAAGAATTAAGGAGGGGTCCATTATTTACGGAGAGGGTAACGGGGATGAGTTGTGGGGACAATCTTAAAACATTTTGTAAGAAGGGTCAACATGAAAATCATTCACCAAGAGAGAGGAGAGAGGCGAACCTGAATTTTAATTGGAGAATATCATAGAATCAGGGAATGCCATTTTTATTTTCAAACCTAAGGAGCAAAAGGGGAATGGAAAATGTTTTTTTTAAAGCCAAAAAGTGTGGAATTCCTCCATCACCCGCTAGTGTAAATAATGACACACCCCCTTAGGTGGTCCCTGTGTTGGAGACGGTGATGACACGAAAATTGGGTTTCAAATTGTATGTGTGGGACTTGTGCCAACCTTTGAGAATGTCAACCCGCATCACACGCCAACTCTGGGCAATTGCAATCATTGTTGTGCCTTTTAGTCCACTGCGATCTACGGGTAATGTACCAAGCACAACAATTCGAGCATACAGTGAAGATTTTCTTGCTGTAACTTGTTGTACAATACCCTCCCCGAACAGACCATATCAATAAATGGTAAAACAAGGAAGCATGGAAGACCTCTAATTTTGCACCTAAAACCTATGTGCCCCATTTATTTGTGCCTATCTTTAGGTTGATATTCTGCTTAATAATATTAAAGGGACGAAGACCCGATTTAAACTTAATAAATGTTTTCATCATTGACTAAGAATGGTCTTCCCCAAAGCCTCATCTGTAGAGTTTGCGCTGATATTTCCAACGAACCCGTTTATTCATATGGAGAGCTAAAAATATAAAACGGATCTTTCCTTTCTTAGCCCCTCAGAAATAATTTATAGTGATAAAACTTTAATAATCTGGTCGAATTCCCCAGCCACCGGGTAGCAACCAATCTCTTCGGGTTCATGGAACTTTCCTCCAAACCAAATATCCTTTTCCCTAATAATTTTCACGTGTAAATGAGAAAATAGTAAGCTCCTTTCTATGTCTTCAATAACCAAAATCTTGAACCACTTTCGGTAAAATATTGGAGTATGGGGATCGATGCTATTAAGCAATCATGGGACACACGCTTAATCTTGATTCCTTTCTTGCTGTCCAACATAGGACCCCGAGGTACTTGAGATCTAACCTTGTTGAGTTGGGGTTACCCAACTTGTAGTGGCCAAATAGGTTGATGATTCTGCTTCTCTTACCTACAATTGACGGTCATGTCTTCCATTCCATCTCTTCTGGTAGTATAGATGACGGCTGACTTTATCTTCAGCATTCTCAGATTATGCTTTGTAGTAGATTCCTTGTGGCAGACATATCACATCACTCCCCAGTGTTTTGAAGCGCGTAGTCAAGGTCTGTGAGATGTTGATTTTGGTGATGTCTAAAATGCTTCTTACCACCCTGTTTATGCTGCTAGGTCCTACCTATTACACAGGGGCTATTTACCAAAGACTCCCCTTTTTCAAATGTTCCCATACTCAATGAATGACCCCCATTTTCTTCTTTCCTGCTATCTCACTTTTCTCACAAGTTATGCATAGAACATTATCCACTTTTTAAGCAGAACTTTGACACACCTAAATTCACAAATTTTCACCGTCCTAACGTGCCCTTGTTAACAATTTTTTAGACATTCATGCCGCATCCTATTTTTTATATTCCACAATTGCGTTGAACTCTGACAAGAGGCACTTTCAATATTTACACTCAGGAATTTTATAAACTCTCATTTGCCCCGATTATTATTCAGGCTTGTGTACCGAATGACCCTTTATTTTTTCGGGCACATTTATATATGAAGCGACGCCGGGAAAGGACCCTATCCCCTATTTTTTTCACCTTGGCTGAGGCACATATACCATCACTATCCTCGCATCAGGGAGTCCCCCACCACCCCCCGGCCCAGTTCTATCCAATGTGTTTGAATAAGTACTCTGATAATAATTTGATAAATAAAGATCTCCCCATGCCCGATTGCAGTTCTGCAACTCATCTAGATGGCAAAATTAATTTTGGCCGGGAAAAGTCGGCCCACATCTTGAATCCACTTTCCAACCTTTTATAATACTCAATGCAAGTGCTACATCAACCCAGGGCAGGCCATAGGCCTAAGAAAGCAAAACATTTTCCAAGACGACTCAGAAAAATGGAAAATCTCCCTCAACATGCATTTTATGCCTCTATAGATCCCATTGTGTCGTGAATATGGGACGTAATACCGTCCCCGTAACTAATGCAATAGCATGTCTATGTCCAGGCCCTTCCTCCTCCTCCCCTTCTTCTACCTTTTTGATATGTTTGTTTGGGGTATGATCTTTTAACGCTAGATGTGCAGCAAGAAAAACTTCTGTAGGCAATTCTTTGTCGGTGTAACCATAGTATTTTTTTATCAGCATTGAGGTGGTACTACTCAGAGTAACACATTCATTTAAAAAAACCGCATTTGCCACTGATGTGGTACTGAATGAAAAACACGACAAATGGCAACCTGTCATGTCAACTTAAGAAATAGGAGAGTGGATGGGTTGGAATGTGCTCTCCGAAGTTTGAAACTTTCAAATAACGGGTGAAGCCAGCCCAGCCTGTTATTGAAAGTTTCTCCTGTCAGCGGAAGAGATATCCAAACTAATACCCATAAATTAAATACGAAAACACTTTACTCTATATTCTATTTTACCCCTAAAATAATTAGTTCAATCAAAACTTCAAAACCTAATATTTTGTGTTGTTAGGATTAAGCTTGTGATTATAAAGAATTATCCTGGCTGGCTACGGACTGTTCATTATGCTAGTATAAATATATCGCTCTGGAAACCTGTTTAATTCCGCTAAAGTAATCACACGCCGGAATTGGGACGATTCGAACACAATGTGCGACCCATTCATCTTGCACTAACCAACAAATGGGTAGTAACAAAAACTAAAACCAATCAGCGTGGGTGCATTTCAATCCAACAATGGGCAGTAGAGGTAAAAGAATTGATAAAACAATACAAAAGAATTCTGTGCTTTCAAATAAGCTTTTTGTTTCTGTTTCTTCTTCTGCTTCTGCTTTGAATACTGTAACTCAGCGCCCTCTGGACATAAATAACAGTACAGTGGTCTAGGTCAAAGTTGGCATCAGAAATTATATTTTTTTCGAAGTGTGGCAAAATTGGAGGGGTCATTCATTACATATTTTTGATGCATGTTTCACCACAGTAGAAGAACAAACATTCCAATACGCTAAACTTCAGGAAGTCGACTGTAAGGTGTATGTCTCATGTACATTTTTTATTCCAATCATTTATTATCTTTCTTGCATCTATTGATAAAAGAGAAAACACGAAAGGTGAGCTTAATATTTTCCAAACTGTTTTCCTTAAGACATTGTTTGGGTCACTTATATTTGCTATCTGTTTTAAGTGATGTAACCTTTTTCCAAGGTACCACACTTCTCTACAATAGACCTTCTGGAGAAAACCTTTTTGTAAAGTTAAATAACACTGGTTTGGGTGCTAATGCAAGGCAAGTGTTTGTGTCAATGCATGTTTAGTCCCATTTGATCTTTTTTAAAACAACATTCCCATATTTCTTCTTCCTGCTCCTTTAACAATTAACTAGAAACTTAATATTTTCCGCCTCCTATTTTTTTTTAATGAATGATAACAAGCCAACAAAATTCGAGTGTTCAGGCAAAGAAGGCCCCCATCTGCAAATACATGCCTGGGAATGTCCCACTGCAACCTGAATTCATCTCACTATTGTCAAGGCAACTGTCATGCTTAGACAGCTTAGAAAGGATCAAAGCTGAAAGGATCACTGCCTTACTCAAAATCAGTTCAGGTTTTGTTTCCTTTGTGCACTGACATCTCTGACGTGGATCCAGTTTAGGAACGTGTGTGGGGTTAATGTTTTCACAGTGAGGTCCACACAAACACATGTGTTTAGGATCACTGAAGTGCTGCCTCATTTGGGAACACAATCAAAGCACAGAGGTGATAGGAATACAAAAATTAAGGAGGGGTCATTATTTACGGAGAGGGAATGGATGAGTTGTGGGGAAATATGAAAAAATTTGTAAGAGGGTAACATGAAAATCATCACCAAGGAGAGAGGAGAGAGGGAACATGAAATTTTAAATGGAGAAATATCATAAAATCAAGGGAATGCAATTTTTTTCAACCTAAGCAAAAGGGGAATGGAAAATGTTTTAGCCAAAAAAAGGTGGAATTCCTCCACACCTTCTAGTGTAAATAATGACCACCCCCTTAGTGGCCCTGTGTTGGAGAGGTATGACGGCAAATTGGTTCAATTGTTGTGACTGGCACCTTTGAGAAATGCACGCATCACACGCCACTCTGGGCATTGCATCATGTTGTGCCTGTAGTCCACTCGATCTACGGTATGACCAAGACAAAATTGCTACAGAAGATTTTCTTGCTGTAACTTGTTGTACAAACCCTCCCGAACAACATATCAAAAAGGTAGAAAAAAGGAAGCATGGCAAGACATGCTAATTTGCATAAAACCTATGTGCCATTTTTGCCTATACTTTGGTTATTATTTAATATATTAAAAGAGGACGACCCGATTTAAGTAAATAAAGTTTTCATCTTGATAGAATGTTCTTCACCCCTAAACCTCATCTGTAGAGTTTTGCGCTGATATTTCAACCCGTTTTCATGTGAGAGCTAAAAATATGATTTTCTTAGCCCTATAATTTTATGTGTAAAATTAATATCGGTCGACCAAAATGGGGTACATCTTCGGTCATAACTTCCAAACCAAATATCCTTTAGCCCTAATATTTCACAGGGTAAATGAGAAAAATAGTAGCTTTCTTCAAATACCAAAATCTTGACCACTTCCGGTAAAATATTGGAGTATGGGGACGATGCTATTAGCAATCGGGCCACAGCCCTTTAACTCTTGAGTCTTTCTTGCTGTCCAACATAGGACCCGAGGTACTTGAGGTCTAAACTTTTTGAGTTGGTACCGTGTGTAGGGCAAATAGGTTGATGATTCTCTTCCTCATTGACGGTCATGTATTCCATTCCATCTCTTTGGTATTTAGATGTAGGCTGACTTTATCTGCAGCATTCTCAAATGATGCTTTGTAGTAGATCTTGTGCAGCACATATCACATCCCCTGTTAGAGCTGCGTAGTCAAGGTCTGTGAGATGCTGACTTTGGTGATGTCTAGAATGCTTGACCCCCTGTTTATGCTGCTGTCCTACCTATTACCCAGGCTATTACCAAATGACTCCCTTTTTCAAATGTTCACATACTCAATGACCCCCATTTTCTTCTTTCCTGCTATCCACTTTTATCACAAGTTTGCATGAAATTATCCACTTTTTAAAAGAATTTGAACACCTAAATTCAAAATTTTCAGTCTACGTGCACATTTTTAACAATTTTTATAATTTCATGGCAGCAATTTTATAATTCCATGGCAATTTGAACTCTGGAAAAGAGGCACTTCATATTTTAACTTCAGGTTTTAACATCATTGGCCCCATTATTATTCAGCTTGTGTACCGAATGACCCTTATTTTTGGGTACATTTTATATGAAAGGACCCGGGAAAGGACCCTATCCCTATTTTTCACCTGGCCGAGGCACATATACCATCACTTCGCATAGGGAGTGCCCCCCCCCCCGGCACCAGAAAAAAAAAAAAAAAAAAAAAAAAAAAAAAACTCTGATAATAATTTGCTAAATAAGATCTCCCCATCCCGATTGCAGTCTGACAACTCATCTAGATGGCAAAATTAATTTTGGCGGGAAAATTGCGGCCATCTTGAATAACTTTCCACTTTTAATATATCAAATGCAAGTGCTACATACCTTGCAGGCATAGCCATGCAAAACATGTTCAAATACTAACAGAAAAATGGAAAATCTCCCTCAACATGCATTTATGAGCTATATACCTTTGTCGAAATATGGACGTATACGTCCACGTAAAATAAATGCAAATTAGCATGTCTTGCCAGGCTTCCCCTTTTCTACCTTTTTGATATGTTGTTTGGGAGATCTTTTACTGCTAGTTGCAGCAAGAAAACCTTCTGTAGCAATTTTGTCCAGGTGTACCTAGTATTTTTTATAGATTGAGTGGACTACTGTAACATTCTTTACCCATTTGCAACTGATGTGGTACTGATGAAATACAGACAATGCAACCTGTCATGCAATTAAGAAATAGAGTGATGGGTGAATGTGTCTGAAGTTGGAAACTTTCAAATAACGGGTGAAGCACAGCCCAGCCTGTTATTGAAAGTTTTTCCTGGCGGAAGGATACAATATGAGCCCATAAATTATACTGAAAACACTTTTATTTATATTCTATTTTACCCATAAAATAATTAGTTCAATCAAAAATTCAACCTAATATTTTGTGTTGTTAGGATTAAGCTTGTGATTATAAAGAATATCCATGGTGTAAAGGACTGTTCATATATGCTGTAAATAGTGCTTGGAAAACTGTGTAACACGCTAAAGTAATCAATGCCGCTTGCGATTCGAACACAAGTGCGACCCGCTTATTTGCAACCACAATGGGTAGTAAACTAACCAATCATAGAGTTGTATTTTCAAACAATGGGGCATAGAGGTAAAAGAATTGATAAAACAATACACGGATCTGTGCTTTCAAAATAAGCTTTTTGTTTCTGCTTCTGTCTGCTTGACTAACTGTACTCGGCGCCCTACTGGACTATAACAGTACAGTGGTCTAGGTCAAAGTGCAGCAGCGAATTAATATTTTGAAGTGGGGGCAGAAATTGGAGGGTTCATTTTTACATTTTTGCATGTTTTCATCATATAAAACAAAACATTCAATAGCTAAAACTTCAAGGAAGTCGACTGTAATAGTGTGATTCATGTTACATTTTATTCCAATCATTTTAGTACTTTCTGCACTCTTGTAAAGAGAAAACAAGAAAGGGAGCTAATATATTTTCCAAAATGCAAGAACGTTGGTAATATTTTTGCACTGTTTTAAATAAAAATACAAAACTCTTCGGAGTAGAAATTGATGAAATTATATTAAAAAAACCTTTTTTGTAAATAAATAACTGTTTGGGCTACAAGGCAAGTGTTTGTTGTCATGCTTTTTCCTGTCTTTTAAAACATTCATATTTTATTCTCTTTATACAATTAACTGAGAACCTACTTAGTGTCCGCCTATTTTTTTTTTAAATGAATGAAAGCAACAATTCGAGTGTTCAGGGCAAAAAGGCCCCCTCTGGCAATAGCTGCCATGTGTTAGATTTAGCAGGTGTATCGGGGAGGTGATTTTGTTATATTTTTCAGGTCTCGCCCCTTCTCCCCCCCCCTACCTCCCCGATCCCCATCGCGCGTCCCCACTTCCCTGGGCCCCTTCTGTCTCTTTAAGCCCTCCCCCGCTCCCTTTTTTGATTGACTCTGCTTTCCAACTGAGTGATCAAGTTCAAGTTTGAGACTGTGGGTCTGCCAAGGTGTGCAAAACTACTTATGTATACTATTGTTATTTCCTATATGAGGATGTTTGCTTGGTTCTTATTCAACCCACCCTGAAAACTTAGCAACTCGAAAATGTGAATTTTGTAGGGGGTTATTTTTTGCAATTTGGGAAAAGTTCAGCAAACATGCACTAAGCCAATTTTTTTTTTTTGCTCAGAATGTGAGAAAAATTCCTATCAAGTTAAAAGGTGGGCGCCCATTCCCTTCCCTTCCTCTCCCTGTTTTTTGTCTGTATGGGCAAATGTTTTTGTGGTTTTGACAACTTCCTTATCCTTTTCTTTTAAATGAGTATTAAATTATAGATTTCCATTATTGGTAGTTCTCTCTCTCTGTTTTGATTTCCCCTACTTCCTTCAATTTTTCTTTTCTATTCATAATCAACCTACTTCCTCCAACCCAATTTGTTACTTATGTGCAAGTTATTCCCTAAAAAACGTAAGTATTTTCGAAAAAAAATTTATATTAGCCAACTTGAAGTTTATAATGCACTTGTCAATTTCATTCCCGGCCTCTGGGGGTCCCGGGACTATCGGGGACTTAGCCGGGACTGTACATTTTGCTGTCGTGACACCCCCGCCTCTGTCCCGCAAGTCGCCACGAATCCCGGGGTAGCCGGGTTACATATTTTGTACATCCCCCGCTATGTCGATCCCGGCCCCTACTAGCCGGTCTTCGGTGTGACATCCCCGTAATTCTCGGCCAATGGGGGTGGGAACTGCTTTAAAAACTCTGTACAATCCCGCTCGGTCCCGGCTATGCGACAACAGGTCTAGCGATATAAAATCGTACTACATTTTGGATCTCCGGAGTGTCAGAACCGAGCCGAAATTTCACCAAATTGGAAGTTATGTTTGAGAAACAAACCTCGTTTAGTTGGTTTGTTAAAAAATTCACATTATCCACGGCAATATCCGACCACTAAACGTAGCAGAGTAATATCTAAAACCCTGCATCATATCTGCCAACGGAAACTTCAGCCAAACAACAAGATCATCATGGTGATTGTCGTTTTGTCGGCCTACTCTGTGAGAGTGACTTGCTAAAATCAACTTGAATATTATGCCCATCCCGTACTTTGTCAGTGGGTATCAATATATTGCGAGCCTGCCCAGGGGGAGGCACACAAGCATCTTTGTTGGAAATGCATGATGGATTGCATATATGCCGCAGATAACAAAGCAAAAAATGTGCATAAAACACAGATATTTTGTAGTCTGCAATCACCATTTTTGGCTCCAATGAAATCGTATTGACTACTTTGGGACCATCATGGACCAGTTGGCGAAGGCGAATAGTGTACGTTGGTATGGGCATGTGTTGAGGAAGGATAACGAGCATGTGTTAAGAAGGGCTTTTGAGTTCGAGGTGGGAGGTTTGAGGAGGAGGGGACGTCCAAAGAAGACATGGAAGAATCAAGTGGAGGAGGCGAGTAGGAGGGTTGGGTTGAAGATGGAGAATGCATTGAATCGGGTGAAATGGAAGGAAGGAGTAAGGGCAGTTGCTGCGAATGCGAGGTGAATCCGGCCACCCCCGTTGACGGGGATAAAACCGGATTTAAAACTTTGGTTTTAGTAGTAGTAGTAGTACTTCCCCCGTTTTTTGGGAGGACAGTTTGCATCTTTCTGACAAAATTCTGAACACAACAATCACTTATAGGCATAACCAACAAGTCTACATGCTTATTCCTAAATTTGAGTTGAATTTTCCATGTCAGTTTCGTGAGAAACAAAGATTTTTGTGCAGTTCCCATAGTTACATGGGCTCGCGGTAGTCTTGTTTAGCTTTTGAAGTCTGCAGAATTCGGCAACTTTGCCGACAATATTCTGCCGATTTCTAGCAATCAAAGAATCCGATCTCAGTATTTTTTACAGCCGAGAGTGGTTATTTATGATGAAAGAATAGATTAATAAGCAAAAAAGATGTCTTGAATTTTTATTTTTATTCTGAAAATTTTATTTCCCACCACGCTGGTGTCTTCAATGGAGCTGCACTCAGGCACAGAGATGGACGTCAGGGAATCTTGTGACTGAGAATTTCAATTTCCCCCTGTTCTCTAAATGTTAGACCCCAGGGCCGGGGACCTCAGCTCGGAGCGCCTTGCGGGAAATTGAGCTCACATTATAAACGCAGGAGCCTGGACAGGCTCCATGGACAGGCTGTACTCTTGGCTGAACGGCGCGGCGGTTCAAAAAACTTGCAATGATCCCGATAAAATGGAAAAATTTGAATGGGAATAACACTGCCAAAAAAAAGTTCGGAAATCGCGATTACATTTAATTTTGATTTATATCGGAACATGCGGCAGTTCGAGAAGTATTTTGAGCTAACAGAATGTATGTAGGCCTATTTCATGAGCAATTATTTATTTAAATAGCGATTCAATATTTTCATTTTCATATTAAAATGCCCGTGTTTTATGCAATGAAATGACAATATTCCTGGCATTTAGCAAGAAATATGAAATAGCTTTCACTACCTACAGTGGTTTTATAAATTAGATGAATCAGACAAATTTCTAATAATTTCTTGTGATTCAGTTGATATTAATTTCTTTAAACATTTCCTGTTGATTTTTGATGTTTTTCTGGCGATTTTACATTGAAAATATCGATCCTCGGATTAGTTGATATCTCGACCGTGCGACGACGTGCGTGTGTGCTACTTGTATAGCTTGCCTTTCAAGACATGGAAGAGATCGGACTGCAATTGTAGCTATATAAAATGGTGATATACTACAGATTTGATGGGCGATACTGCTCACTGATAGCGTGGTTTTATATGGTGTGACACATGCATTAAAGTCCCTGTTTATGTCCCGGCGGAGCCGGAAAATTTTTTGTACCTCCCGGCTTAAGTCCCAGCTATCATCAATGATTGTCCCGGTAGGGCGGGGACAAGCTAACGTACATTCCCGGCCAAGTCCCAGCTAACATCCCGGCTTGCGGGGCAAAACTTTTTTTGTAATGCCCGGCTATGTCCCGATATACCCCGGCTAGGTCCCGGCATATACCTTGCTAGTCCCTGGCATATACCCCCGCTAGTCCCGGCATATACCCCGTATATGTCCCGGGACCACAGGGCAGGGATTGACCTTGGACAAGTGCATAAACTCGCTAACCCTCTGATCTAGTAATGTGCATCCTATCAGAAATAGTTCAGCTGGTAAGACTCATTACACAGGCGGGTGAATAGGGCTAATTGTAATGCTTGGGAATCCCCCACATTCATTTCAAATTTCGACCACTTTGCATGGCAACGGGATCACACAGGAGCCAGCTTGAAAGTATTTCCTTGCCATTTCCTACGGGCATTTCAGTTTTCAATTATCTTGTGCAATAATGAAACTATGCCTCTCTTCCAGTTTCAATTCAGGTGAAAAATGTTCAAGTGTCCGACACTAATTGATTTAAATAATGGGATTTTTATAAAGGGCATATTTTGTAACCCAAGATTTATTCTCTGACTTGTCAAACTAAAATTTTGCGGTTTTGGCTTTGCGCTCACTATATTCAAAGAAGAACTGGGGTTGCTTTATTAACTCACAGTACCTATTTTACCCTAAACCAATGGAACAACATATTGCTTGTATGGGTCATTACTTGTGTTCAATATTGCCAATAAAATATCTGGCCTTATAATTTGCAGTTCAACCATTTATGCTAAGTTATCAATGCAAATCGGACATTCAGGTGGCTGAAGAAAGCTACTCCGATGAATATGAACAAGGAGGTTATCGGAACCACAAAAGATCCCCGCGCCCAGTGCAGTGCATAAAGAAAAAGAAGCACAAATTTTAAGATCTCAGGGAAATTGTGATGGCCACACAAGTTTCATCCTAATCCAATATGTTAAGTGGATGTGACCTTGGATGACCAACATGACCTTGAATTGACCTTCCAAAGTGTCAAACACGGCATGTTGACCACACCCACCACGTTTCAGCCTCTACCACATGATTAGATTTGACCTTAAATACCCCTACGACCTTGAAATGACATCAAATTTTGTGGCAATGAATGATGACCAACACTCACCAAATTTCACTCTCATACCACATATTAAGTGATTGACCTTGGTATGACCCCTCATGACCTTCACAGGACCTTCAAAAGTTTTGGAACAGCAATGTGATCACACCCACAATTTGTACAATCCAACCCTCCAACCACAAGTATTTGACCTTGGATGACTCAGAGACCTTGAAAATGACCTTCAAAATATTGGTACTGAATGTTGACCACAACCCACTAATTTTCATCTCCTCACACATGTAACTGATTTGATTCCTTGATGACCTTGAAATGACCTTATAAATTTTGGTATGAATGTTGACCACACCACCAATTTTCGTCTCCTCCACATGTTAAGTGATTTGACCTTGGATGACATTGAAATGACCTTCAAATTGTTGGTACTGATGTTGACAAACCTACCAATTTTCATCCTACCACATGTTAGTGATTACCTTGGATGACCTCGGATGACCTTGAAATGACCTTCAAAATTCGCACTGAAATGTGACCACAACCCACCAAGTTTCATTCATCCTACCACAAACAGATAGGTTTATAGCACATTAATTCTCCATTTTTGCCTATTTTGACCCCACTTTGCCTTTGACCAATCCCACATGACCCTCCTCCGAAACTCATCCGCAAACCTAATGAGGTGACATCTATGGTGCGAAGAGGGACACCCATACTTGCTCCAATCAAAAGATATCGTGTCTACAACGTTTATTATAGCGATTTAGCCCTATTTTTGCCATATTTGACCCTATTGTTGACCACTTTGACCTGTGAACCATGACAATGACCCACTTTGGAATCCCACCAACGAGTACATAGATCTTTAATATAGTGGAAGATGGACACCCACAATTGCTTAGTTCCAAAGATATCGCGGGGACAACACACGCACACACACAAAGGACGGGGAGCATTCTATATCCCCTTCTCCAACAAAAGTTGGCAGGGGACCAACAAAAGGGGCAAGGGGTTCAGGGGGCGGAGCCCCTGGTTTTAGCCTTTTAACGAAAACACATTATAATTATTTTAGTACTAAAAAGTTTTAAACCATTACAGGAAAATAGCTCCACTGATTGCTGAATCATTTAATTTTCTTATGTCTTTATCCCACCGTTTCCATAACTTAAATTTGCATTGTAGGATACACCAGGCATAACAATGCATAACCTGGACTGGTCCTGGAAATCTTCCGAAATCGAGTCCGACAAAAACAAGCCGTCTTATCCTTTTCTTCAAATCTAATGCCACTTGTCCTTACCAGCAGCCTTAATTCCGTTAATTTTGCAGTGATCTAAATTTCAAAATAATAATATTTTTTGGTATTTAAAAAAGAAGCTCAAATTGGTATTTTTCCAATCGTGAACCCAATGCGATGCACAAAAGTGCAAAATTCTTGTCCACTTGATACCATGTTGATACTAACCGACCACAGAGATGCGGTTTCGAATGTGCTATTAGAATAAACACAGGACTCGAAAACGAGTGGAAACTGGGCACGACCACGTTGACCCTAGGATGATGACGCCCCTCTGTTGATGTTTCTTACGGAAGTAGGGGTGAAAAACATGTTTCAATTCTTTTTTTATTTAGTAATTTTTAATTTTTTTATGTCCGGATTTTTTCTAGCTTCAATGAAAAAAATCTGGGACAAAATGGAATTCCTAAAAATCGGAAATTCCGGAAGACTTACATCCTGTTTAACACTTAAGTACCAGATTTGTTTTTCAGTGATTTCTCACTTGTTAAAGATTTTGGAACTCTTATTAATTGCCTAACTTGTCAATGCTCTCTTTCATAAAAAAATGGCACCAATGGGATGTGATTTAAAAATAATTACCTTTTATGGCTGAAAAGAAGCAATTTCACATGTTGACTGCGCGCCATAAGTTACAAACAAATGGCAAAACATGTGTAGTTACTGCAGCCACAAAAAATACACGGATCTGTGCAAATGGAAATGTTTGTGACAAAATATAATTTAATTGGTCCTTCTTGAGCAGATATAAACAGCCAAATGTTTACAAAGTTTAAGCGGTGGAAGCAGGGTATGAAAACATTTTGTTTCCATTTGAATGTTTCGAAAACAATGATCTCCCCTGATTTGAAGAGATAAACTGGAACTCATTTATATTGCACATTGGCATTGTCTTATGATCCAACAAAGGGGTTATGAGTTTAAGATGAAAATTCCATCAGGTTTCTTAGGGGTTCAATGGAAACCCTCTTATGTAGCGCAAAGTAAGTGAAAACACCTTTGTACTCAAGTTTTAACAGAACTGTAAGCGGAGAGAATAGTTGAGATTGAAGCTGCTGCTACGTCACTGGACTTTGTAAAGCATCAACAATTGCAAATTGGTTGTCCAAGAGTTAGGACACAAAGTGTGACATTTTTGCATATTGTCATTTCAATGGTAAAGATTGATTCATTACTTAGCTTAGAAATATCCAAATGTATGTCAATATGTAATATTGGACACCAAGTTACATGTTGCTAATGGCTGTATCATTTGCAATGTATGTCATGGTAACCAACTAAAAGCTGTTTACAGTCCATATTCAGATCTGCTTGCACCATGCTATCACTTGCAGGAGGAGTGAAAAAACTAGTCAAAACGTAAGTTTCCCACTGTTGTTCAACTTCATGGCCAAAATGTAAGTACTATCTTAATAATAATAATAAAAACAATAACAATAATAATAACAACATTTATATAGCACCTTTCCAGTGGATTCAAAGTACTGTTGCCTATTATTATGCTGCCATCAGGAAATCGTCACAATCATTTCACTTCATGTAGGCCGGGCTGCTGGCCAAGTGCACTTCCCTCTCAGCACTTAAGACTGTAATATCTATACTATTAAAACAATGAGATCTGCAAGTCTGTCTGGCTATGCGTTTGTTATGCTTTCACATATGGGGCTGATATTTGGCATGAAGGTAGGGGAGGACAGTCTGACTTTTGTTTGCAGGGTTTCAGAGTGACCCAAAAGGTCAAAGGTCAGAGGTGAATTTGCATAGAAATGCCCTATGACCACCAAATTTGGTCCATAAAATTTCAATAGTTATGAGAGTCAGACAAGTTTGTTTTAGTCTAGTGCCCAAACCCAGATTTCTGGTTACACCTGGAAGTATTGTCCACACAATGTTTTTTGATGGTTTCTATCTCTTCAAGACCTACTGATTCAGTATATTCAGTATTCAGTGTATATGTTCATAAGCTGTGTTCTCACTATCCGTGTGTGTGATTGAAGGAACAAGGAAGACAATTTACCCTTACCCGTTAATATAGTATGAGATGTCAGCTGAGTTTCCAGTGACTTTGGGAACGTGACTTTATAAGTGAATAATGCTAAAACCTCAATTTAAAATGGCTTTAAAATCTATGGCTGAATACTCAATATTAAATGATGAACACCAATTGTCACTTATTCTTTAGTTCTTTCTCTTCAACCTCTCCACCGCTTTCTTCATCAGCCAAGTTCATCCATCTATTTGGACATTTACCGATCCTATTACACTCACAAAAAATAGTGCAAGTCGGCTGGGCCGAAGAACATTCTGCATTTTGGTGCGGATCACGGAGGATCAGCCGTACATCCACAGTGAATGTACTTCTGGAAGTGCTGGTAGAACACCACTTGGCACTATCATGGGTGTAAGGGACGTGTTTGGTTTGTCTTTGAGCTATCCATAGGTGCATGGATCCAAGAGGGGTGGGTCTTCATTTAATGATGCCAAATACATACTTGCAAATGGGCATGCTTGACATTCTCTGTGAATGCTTCTGTAGTTGGTGGCAAGGCCTTTATCCCTGATGGTGTTGGTACTTGCCCTTTTGCCCCTTTTGACAATCACATATCATATCAAACATCGGACATTGTCCCTTTGGCTTTGCTTACATAGCACGCTGCAACAAATGCCGTAGCATCTATAATGAGCTCGACCATCAGGCAACAATAGTGCCAAGCTTATCAAATTTAAAAGCACTTTAACTACATTTGCTTTGCCAATCCCCCATGTGAGCTACGGTATAGCAAACAGACAAAACATGAGCTGTGAGCAGTTGAAGGCTGGGAGCTGGTACCCTCCATCAAGAGTTGACAAAGTGAGTTTACTGAGAATGCACAAGTACAATGAAACCATCAGCATCATCACATTACTTTGATGCAACTGGTCACCTAATTTGCAAATTTTGGGGTATAATAACATCAGCAATGATTTGTTTTGAGATCAGTACACTGTATCACAAGCCCCTTTTTGTCTTCATTGGGATCAAGCTGGTTCCTGTCACTACAAGTCTGTGGTAAGTTATGGTATTGGAGGCTTGTAGGCTCTTCGCTGTTGACAAATTAGGTCAATAATCTGAACTTTGTTCCAAGTAACATTAAAGTTCGACATGCTGAGGTGGCAGAGGGGTGTTTGGACTGAGTTGGTGACGCCTGCTTGCTTGCTGCTAGCCAGCAAGACCACTTCTTGTACTACCCCTGATGCTGCTGCTACTTATTGTGTCCAAACACATTGGTTCTCAAATATGATCCAGCCAGAGGTGTGTACAATGCCTGGCTGCTTCACTGAATTCTGCAAGGTCCTTGTTTGTGCATTGTTGCTCCAGCATTGGGCAGACCAAGAGATGGTCTGTTGTCTGTGGCGCAGCTCCTCAACCACAGGCAGCCCCACCTCCGCAAAGAAACCCCAGATCGGCTGGACCTGTATTCCAACCTGCCGAGACACCGCCACTCAGCCCACGAAGAGCCAGCCCCAGGCGGAAGACACTCACCAGGTTCAATACCAACAGACTCCACTTGGTTGATAGCAAGCCTATCTCTCCACAAGGCAACACCCTCAAACTCCCTAGAGACTGTTTCAAGGGGTTGGATTGGCTTAAGAAACTCCCTCTGGATTTAAGGCAGATAGCAACTGGTCCATGGCCAGACATTGGGTGCTTCACATGGGCAAGTTGTCTGTTGGTGTTGATGCTGTCATCATAGTAGCGGTCGAATAAAAGATACACGTCTGCTTGACTCATTTTGCCCATGATGTATTTCAGGGAGCCATTGATGAAGTCCTGTACAGTTCCTTTAATTTGGCCTTTGATGTTATCATGCCCAACAAGTCATAGCTGCTGCCCATCAGGGGATCAGTTGCATCAAAGATGTTTTCATCTTGCTAAATTACACTTCTACATTCTCAGTAAGCTCACTTGTCATCTCTTGATGGAGGATACCAGCTCTCAGCAAACCATGATAGACATTGGAGCAACTGCCAAGTACCATGTGGAGATAGTGTCACAAAATGCTCACAGCTCTTGCTTTGTAAAGCAAAGGTAGTGAAAGTGTTTTTGAAATGTGTTTAAACTTGATAAGCTTGGCACAGAAGCTACTGTATGTGTTGCAGCACATGTGACGTTCGATATGATAACATGATTTGCAAAAGTGGCAAAAAGACATCAAAGCTAAAGGCTTTGCCACCAACTACAGAAGCATGCACAGAGAATGTCAAGTGTGCCCATTTTAAAGTATGATTTTGGGAAGGGCATCATTAGATGAGAACCCACCCCTCTTGGATCCATGCACCTAAAAGATGAACCAAATAAGTCCCGTATGCCTGTGACAGTACCAATTGATGTTCCACTAGCACCTCCTGAAGTACATAAACTGATTCACTGTGGTTGTAAAGCTGATCCTCCATGTTCTATAGCAAAATGCAGATGTCCTTCTGCCCAGCTGGCTTGCACTATTTTTATGAGTGTAATAGGAGAGGTAAATGCCAAAATAGATGGACAAACTGGGTGGCTGAGGAAAGCGGTGGACAGTAAAGAGGAAGAACCTGAAGAATAAGTGAGAATTGGGGTTCAACATTTAATTTTGAGTATTCAGCCATAGATTTTAAGATATTTCATATTGAGGTTTTGGCATTATTCACTTAAGCTACATTCACAATGCGACTTGAAACTCTGACCTTTACACATTGACTACAACGGGTAAAGGTGAATCGTCTTCCTTGCTCCTTGAATCGCACACTCAGATGAGTCGGTTTAAATTTACAGTGAGAACACAGCTAGTGAACATGATCACTTCTTGGCCACTGTACAATTCCTACAGACAATTACCTGATCTTCATATTATATTATATGTTATTCTAGTAGTATGATCGGCGGCCATGTTGGATTTATATAGACATTTCAGCAACCGTTTTTTTAAATTTCCGTGTAAACAGAAGGGTTTAATGTCGAAGGGTTTCTTTGCCCCTCAAAACCACAAAAATCAGTTTCATAAATGCTACAGAAGCTGAGATATAACTATCTGTATGTTTTGGTGGGCATTGTGTCGGCCATGTTGGCGCCCATCTTGGATTTCAATGTAAAGAAGGATTTGAGATGTTAGATAATGACAGAAAATACTTCCTTGACCCCTAAAACCTAGCCAAAGCCACCAAGACTGGCTTTATAGTAGCCCAGGGAGCTGAGATATGGCCTATGTGTCGTGGCGGTCATTTTGGCGGCCATCTTGGATTTTTCAAAATGCTCAAGGGTGCTGCAGTGGCATCATGCAGATCCTGAATCAGTAGGTCTTGAAGAGATAAAAACCATCAAAAAACATTGTGTGTATGATACATCCGGGTTCTGTGGTTGGGCACCAGACTATTTCCTAATCAGTTACCTAATTCAGTGGATACTACAAATATCCCACCCTTCTGTAATTCTAACCAGGTGGGTGAAACTGTGTACAAGTGACCATAGATGATTTTGATACAGCACCACCACCACAAGGCACTTTTGATGAGGCACTAATTTCATGCAATATGATGCAGATGATATGCTGGTTAGCATGTAATCCAGTAGAAGTCTTGGCTTATTAACACAGTTTGTTAATTATCTTTCAGGGTTTAGATAATTTAACTGCAAAATGTTTAAAATGTTCTTGTAATCACAAAGAACATGTTACAAAATAAACTAGAATTTAGCAGTTCTCGGCTTTTGCGCTCACTATATTCAAAGAATATAAGCTGTGGGCCTCCCAGCCTATCTCACAACTTGATCTCTCATGACCTTTGGCCTTGGCATGTGACCTTTGACCTCATGAACAAATGAGGGATCCCATATTGCACTATGACTCACGTTTGAAGTTCAACTTTTCAATGCAGGTCAATTTTACATTTTAGCCTATTTTTCAATTTGACCTCACATGACCTTTGGCCTTGGCACATGACCTTTGACCTCATCAACATATGAGGATCCCATGGTTCACCTATGACAAAAGTTTGGTTCCAATTGAACTTAAACTTTTCAATTGAGGTGAATTTAAAAAAAAAAATTACATTCTAGTGATACACACACACACATACATACACACACACAATGGACTGCTAAGTGGTCCTGCCAGCTATACTGGCGGACCACATAAATTATTTTAGTAATTTGCGGTATACATTTGATCAAATACCACAAAGAGCCAGCAAAGCACTTAGGCGCCAGACACAGTCTCCACTGTCCTGAGTGGCATATCCCAATTTATTTAGGATCCCTGGTCTAAACCATCACCATCATCTACATAGATATTGTAATCAATGAGCTTACCATCTGTCTTGTCTTGGAAGGTAGTTGTTGCATCACATCGGCCTTCAACCGTCTGATCATGACAGTCTCCTCAAGAAGCAGCTGAAGCTCACTCATATTGGAAGATCCATTGTAGTCCCAACCCCAGGGTTCTAGAATGGATATATTATACATGAATATTTAACTCACTTTAAGAAAAATAGAAAATGTTATGAATGAATCTCTTCAAATCTAAATTTCACAAAACTAATCCAAGAAAACTTCAAATAGCAACTTTATATGTACTTTTGTTTGATTCATCCACTTTAAAGAGGGATGGCCTGATTTAAGTATATAAAGTTTTTGTATTTATAGAATGGCCTTCACCCCAAAACCCCATCTGTAATGTTTCGCACTGATATTTCAATCTGTTTTATTGTGAGAGCTATAAATGTGATTTTGTAAGCCCCATAGACTACTCTGTAAAATTAATATTGGTCAACCAAAATGGAGCACAATTTCGCTCTTAACTTCCAAACCAAACATCATTTAGCCCTAAGATTTCACAGGGTAAATGAGAAAAAAGTAGCTTTCTTCAAATACCAAAATGTTGACCACTTCTGGTAAAATCTGGGGTGTCTGGGGACGAGGCTATTAGTGATCGGGCCATGGACTTTTAAGTGGAGCAATCCTTTAGCTAACTGATTTCTTTTTCGGCATTAGATCAAATCTATACCTCTACTAACAAGGCGGTTCTCAAGCCACAAGTCTCGCCTGCTTGCACAATCACTGGATTTAACTGACATATGACCTATTGATCTGTGTAGGACACCTCTGACAAGACCACTAGATGCATAAGGTCATGTTAAAGGTGGTTGTTCCGATTTATGTGTATTGTGTTCTCTACTTGATATGAGAGCCTGGCACTTGCGCATACACCCCATCAAGTACCCGTGGGAAACCACTTGCGGTTTGGATGGTAGACTCAATAATGCATGTTGCATGGCCCTATTCAATACTGTTGCTAATAAAGTGTTTAACCATAAAAAACGGCGTGTGTCTTTTTTGTTTATATCTTGGTAATGAATGGATTCGAGGGCTCAAATTTCAGGACACAATGAGAAAAATACGGCCTTTCATCTGATATCAAAATCGATACTACGTCCGGGTAAATCGGGGGGGGGGGGTCTTAAAGACGATCCGAACACGCCCCTTTTAAATCCTCTTGGTCTAACTATGATTAGAATTGGACCTATCCTCTTTAACACTTAAGTGCTAAGGGGGGTTCCATAGTACCCAAGATTGTTTTTCGGCGGCGATTCCTCAGTCGTGAAAAATATTTTCGAACTCTAAACTATTTTTTTGTAATTTTGTACTTTTGATGCGCTTCTTTCCATAAAAAAATTGCTACAATTTCTAACCATTATGAGATATTAGCTTGGGTTCCCTAGGAACCCCCCCCCCTTACACCAACGGAGTGTGATTTTAAAAATAAAAATTACACCCTTTGCCATAAATATTTTTTCTGTTCTGTAGTTCATATGCATGAAACAAAATTAATTACATAAGCAGAAAAAATAATTACCCTTTATGTGCTGAAAGATCGATTCCATCACCGAGCGACTGTGCGCCATTGCTATACAAACCTATGACAAATAACGCCTGCACCACAAAAATACAAGAATGTACAAAATGGTAATGTTGTGTTAATATGTGTAATTGTCCTTCTAGAGCAGATATACAGCAAAATGATTTTGCAATGTGTATGCTGTGAAGCAGGGTCGCGAAAACATCATGCTACTTTTTGAGCGATGTTTCCACATTTCGAAAAACAATGATTGCCCCCGATTTCCAGACGATAAACCAGAACTTATTTTATTGCACCTTTGGCCTTGTCTTATGCCCCCTCAGAGGTGGTATGAGTTTCATTTAAATTTCCATCGGGAAAGTGGTTTCCTTGGGGGGGGGTTCCTGTAACCCCCCCCCTTAGGCCCAACGTGAAGTGAAAACACCTTAGGCACTTAAGTGTTAAGTGGGAACAAAAGGGAGAAACTTTAACCAAAATAGCACACACATACATTCGTACATCAGTATATGTACTGCCATAAATTCCCATTTCTCAAGCAGTGAAGAATATTCAATTCCAACTTAACATTAGATTAGCTCACACTTGATAACTCCACATTAAATTATTCTCTCAAGTGCATATTTATAAACATATAAATCTCAGCCAATCTTGGTTATCTCCTTGGTCAATGCAAATTCTAGAATGAACATTTCTCCTCAAGCTAACTTCAAGCAAAGAGCCTTAATTTACATCCGTGTTTATACACTCTTCCATTAGATGCTTCTAAAATTCTCAAGAGACTACCTGAACAAGTTCAGGCACAACAAAATGATTTTTTAAATGATCCTTTGCGTGCAGTCGCTTACTTCACTATTCAAAGCAGTTAGAAGCTGCTGCTATAACCTACCTGCTTGCCATCACAGTATCTCAATCCAAACTCATGGAAGTGAGAAGGAAATAAGCTTGGTCTGACTGCCTTGATCTGGGTAAACAGTTCTGCTGGTCTAGAGAGAGCCGGTGTTCCTGACAGGAGTATGACCCTGGGAGCATTCTTCAAGATGGCCAAGGCTGCCTTGGAACGTGCAGTCTTCATGTTTTTCATGAAGTGAGATTCGTCCTACAAATAGCAAATTTTATAATTATGAATTTTAACAATTAAAGGTGTATTTTGCGAAATTAGCAACCAATAGCTATTCAGTAAGTGTCCCTGCCATGTAAGATTACGTGGGCTAGTCCCCAGTACACTTTTATACTTGTGTTTTCCACAACCAAGATTTGGTGTTTCCAAAGTCTAGTAAAAGGTTTCTGATTGTCTTATATGGCATATCTACCAAATATACAAAAAAAGCGTATTTCCACAATTTCAGTTGATTCTGATGGTCTATTCTGATTTTGTGGGTGATAAGGATGTTGCCGTATTAACCCCCACTTTGCAACCTACTCCTACTGAATGACCTCTGGTTTTTTTTGCATCACTAATTTACCATATCAAATATCTATGCCAGGTTCAAGGTAAATGAGTTACATGTCTACACTATTTAAATTTGACTTTCTATGTAAGCTGTTACACCTTTTACAATGATACATTTTGCTTTAAGTCTATTCAAATTAGGCACCTGGATATCAATTCCAATAATCCAAAATCACCACTGATGACATGCAATTATCCTTTTTGAAGTATGGCAGACTCAATTCGAGGGCACTGTTCAGAATGGGTAAAAACAGGGACTTATGTCTGCCAAATTCCAAAAGGCTGATTTGAATAATTTCCTTCAATTGGGTCACATACCAGCACAATCTAAGATAACTTGTCACTGAATGACCCTTTCACAAAAACAAGATTTTGTGAACATTTTGTGACATTTTTCAAGAACCATGTCTACACTTGTTCATTCCATACCTTGAGTTCATATTACATCTATTCTTTCAAACCTCCACCAAGTTAAGATTTGGATGTCTGCTTTTTATAAACTTACAAAAATGATGACTTGGAAGCCAGTCTTAGTGAGCACATCAACCTTTCTTGACATCAGGTCATAGCTCATGATGTTCACTAATCCTGCTGTGGCATCATCTTTGCCTGTCAATACCACATTGATAGAGTCTGGGTCCAGTGAAGGCAACCACTTCTCTAGAGCCTGAAAAAAATAAATACAAGCATGGCAGGTGTTAGGCTTATCACACAAATCACTATGAATATGAATAGCATCCCTCATGACATCAGTAACTCTCATAGTACCCATTTTAAAGTGACAGGAGAAGATTTCTTTGAGAATAAGAATTTCTCATAAATTTAATCGGTTGTAGACCTACTACCGATAACGTTTCGAAGGTGTATTGGACAAACAAGTACAAAAGAAAACCGCAAACTTTGTTTTGAACTTGCCCGCTATCGTAATTGTCCCTATAGAAAACTGTGCTTTGATTTTCTGTTGTGTACGACAGAAAATACTAATCATCATCTTATTACATAAAGACGGCGTATTCAGGTGTGATCTAATACATTGGTAAGTATTCCAAATATGAAAAAAACCCGGGTTAAAAAAAAATGGCACTTCTTTCTGGAAGTGTCCTCATGTCTCTTCAACAGCATGTACTAATCAACTTTTATGTCCCTTTTATATACTATTTATGTATCCGGTCTTTGCAATGATCTTAATCCAATTGAAATCTGCACAATCCCTGAGGTAGATATAGCTCAAGTTTTCCACAAGGGAGTCATCATCATCGTTCGGTTGCAGAGCAGGTGACTACAAGCTTCTTCCAATTGCTGCGGTCCTCAGCTAAGGTTGTAATTTGGTTTGGATGCAACATATTTCCATACAGGGGTTATGGATTTCAAATGGAATACCCTATTGCACAATTACATTTGGATTTTAACTTCCCAAAACTTACACTACCAGACAATTGCCATTTTACCTCAGATAAACTTTGATCTTGTGTGTGAACTTTGACCTCATTAAGATATGGTTTCCATTTTGCATCTATGACCCAAGTTTGGTCACAATTGAACTTCAACTTCCTAAAAACCAACCAGCCTATTATAATTTGACTCCAGATGATCTTTGACCATAGTATGTTACCTTTGAACTTCATTAAAATATTGAAGCCTTTCATATTTTGCCTATAACCTACGTTTGGTGGCAATTCAACTTAAACTTTCCAATGAAGCAACACTGGGAAAAGAAAACCTTAACACACACAAACTCACAAAATTAAGCTGGCAAGTTGTCTTCTCTAACCCTAACAAAGCAGCCATATTTTGTGATCACTTGCCAAAACCAAAAGTATCCCACAACATTTGAATGTGGGTCCTGTACTTGAAAACTACCCCAAGTTACCACAGAATTACAAATTGAGCTAAATTGGGTGGTATAAAGTTTGTTAGGGTTTTAAAAAAACAACACAAATGAAATCTTCATTATGAAAGGGCTTTCTTTATTTGTTATGCAGTTTGTGGACACCATTAAAGGTGCGTGTTCCGATCGTATTTGGGGACCCCCGTTTACCCGACAGTAGTATCGATTTTGATATCAGATATGAAAGGCCGTATTTTTCTCATTGTCGTCCTGAAATTTGAGCCCTCAAATCAATTTCATTCCCAAGATATAAACAAAAAAACGCTGTTTTAGTGGTTAAACCACCAATATTAGCACAGACTGGAATCGGGGCTTTGCGACATGCATGATTGCGTCTACCATCAAAACGCAAAGTTGTTCCACGGTATTGAGTGGGGTGTATGTGCAAGTGCCAGGCATCTCATATCAAGTAGAGAACACCATACCATTAAATCAGAACAACCACCCTTAAGTGACTCAAAAGTTCCCAGATGATATGACCATAAGTGCCCCCCAAAATGCTTCAGTAAATGTTTTAAAATGGCCCTTTGGACTAAAATCAAGACCCCCACTATAATAACCTAGCAGCAGATTAAGTATATTTTAAAAGGGATATTGTCCTTCTACTCTACTCTATGCATTTTATCAAAGGTATGTCCCACATCTTAAGAGTTATAGAAAATAAGACAACAATTGATATGAGCATGTGAAATACCTATGCCCATGAGTATAGAAGTGATTGATGGTGTTGTAAAAAATGAGTAACGGCCATTCGGCACGGTAGTAGTATGCAACCAACAGATGGCTTGCCCAGTCTTGCATAGGCCCATCTCATCTGCTATCAACACTCTACCATCATGCAAACAGCAAAACTGGAAAAAAAATTGAATCAAACATTGCAAAAAGGTATTAAGTGTGGACGCACTCTGTACATCTGCTTGATATATGAAGTGAAAGTAATTTATTAATACTGCCTTTCAAGGGGCATTTGCTACATATGAGCGTAATTTAACAAAATTTGCAGAATTATCAGAATCCCACATTAATAACATACACAAGCTCACTATTAAAATGGGTGACCTGGTTGACAACCTTGTCTCTCTACTTTACACCATCAAAATTGAGTATTTTGGTATCAGATGAAAGTTCATGTTCTTCTCAATACAGTGAAATTTAAGCACAAGAAATAGGCGTTTTTATTAGCTACTCTAATACAAGCACAACCTTGAACACCTCTGTTAAATTTGGAAGGACCAACGTACACTAGACGTCAGGAAAAGAATCCGGGAAGTACTTTGGGAAATAGTGCATGAGAACAGGGATAAGATGGCCTCGCGATCACGCAAAACACATCTCACCAGCAATGCGCAGCACGCATTTGGCCATCTCCTGAGGGGGAAAGCAGACCACTGGCTTAGGCAGCAATGGGTGTCCTGAGGGGAACAAATAACTACAGGAATTGCAGCAGTTTAGTAACTTTTATCTCCCGTGGGTCGACCAACAAAAAATCAGCAATGAAAATTTCGGAATCACCATGTTATAGCCGGGAGAGGACATCTGGGAGTTCAGACAAAATCTGCATGGCAACAACGTGAGTAATTCGATTCGCGCTGAACGAATGTTAGTGATCAATACGATGCCCAGTTGTTTTCAGTGCGATTCGGGGATTCCCTCAGCTTCCCCTTTGTTTTCACCGCGATGTGATGTGTTAGGGTTAATTTACCCCATATAATAAATAATTAGAGAGTTGGGTGACACTAAGTTCCATAACTCGTCTTATATATTAATAGCTAAAGTCAAAGATATTACACTTTAATTGACTTCCCTCCTCTGGAATGGCATAAAGAGCATTCACCAGCTTGCAATAACATGAGTTGAGGTTTGCCTCGGAATGATCCTTGGTTTATCTGAGCCATGGCGTTGACTGCGAAAAGCGATGCATACGGCCTTGGGTAAGGGTGAAGTCTACTGTCAGTGTTCAGAACTTTACAGCAGCAACTGGAGGGCCATTAAACATTGGAGTACAGGGTTTAAAAAAAAACCTAGAATTCGCGGTTCTCGCTTTCGCGCTCATATTCAAAGAATATAAGCTGTGGGCCGCTCTATGACCTTGGACCTTGGCCCATGACTATGACTTCATCAACCTATGAGGGATCCCATGGTGCACCTACGACAGAAGTTTGGTTCCAATTGAACTTCAACTTTTCAATTGAGGTTGATTAAAAAAAAAACTTAACATTTTAGTGAGTGACACACACATCCACACATACATCCACACGCACAACGGATTGCTAAGTGGTCCTGCCACCTATAGCTGGCGGCCCACAAAAACCATTATGCCCTGGCATAATGGAAAAAACTTGGCACCCAAACCTAAATTTTGAAAGTTCTAAATAAGTTTAACATTAAATAAGGCATTTCTTCGCTTGCTTTTGTGATCACTTGGAACATTGAAGGCTGACTCAGAGATTTCGAAATATAATATTTTGGTGTAATAATTAAAAATAGTAAACTAGAACTAAAGATAGTAACCTAAAATGCATAATTCGAAAGTTTGAGATAAATCCGATCTTTCGTTTTGATGCAGTAAACATTAATGTACAGTATTACGTGCAATAGGATACCGTGTATAACAAAAATTCCGGATCTGGAATTTTATAACAAAGTTGTGATTTTTTATATGAAGGACTTAGATTTGAGCTCAGCTATTTCACACAGTGACTAGTACATGGACAGGCATTATGTATATGCAAAAAACATAATTTCTTTGAAGATTGAGGACACCTTCATCTGGAAATCTCAGAGTCAGCCTTTAACTTTACTTTTTGTGCATAAATTATGCAAATTAGATAATCAAATATGTAATAAATGTCACTGGTAACATGTGTAAGCTGCTAGCTTTTATTAGTGGAGGTGATATCCTATTAGCATCTACAATAAAAAAAATAATGAATTGGCAATATTTTACATAAATTATAAAACTACATGTATGCAATAAGTGTCATCAGTGACATGCACATGGAAGCCCTGGCTATAAGCTTGCATGTGGTGTTAGTCCCATCCTCACATCATCTACTTTACCGTATGAAGTATTTTTTTCATTTTTGCATAAATTATGCAAAATAGTTCATAAGATATGCAATTTCACCAGAGATATAAGTACATGGAAGCCCTGGAAGGAGTTCGATCCTCATAGCATCTACAACAAATCACTTAAAATTTTGTTTCCGGTAACATGCTCTGAAAAATTTGGGACGAGGAAGGAGACAAATTATATTTTTGCAATTTTTTTTATGTGTGGAGTCTATGGAGTCTTGTCAGAATTTGACAAGATGGACATAATTTTTCACCCAAAGAGCATAATTTTTTTTTCTTGACACTAAAAATTAGGGACGGAAGGGTTACAGGAATCCAGATTTTATTTTTACTTGCCTTAGTAGGGGATTGTGCCTACAATATACTAAAGTTTGGCTTATCTAGCTCATCTAGAAAAAAAAGATATGGCCCAATGTTGACTTTTGTGCAATATTTACCCTTTTTTGACATTTCCCTAACCCTGTGACAGACCCAGGGGACCCTGGAGAAATGAATTACATGCTTAGTAAGGGCTTGTGTCCTCCTACATTATACCCAGTTTGGCTACTCTAGCTTATCTAGAAAAAAAGATATGGCCAAATATGTTGACCTTTTTGTGCACCTTTGTCACTTCCCTACCTCCTGACAGACCCAGGGGAGGACCCTGGGGGAGGAATTCCATGGTCAGTAGGGAATTTTGCCCTCCTACAATATACCCCAGTTTGGCTACTCTAGCTCACCTAGAAAAAAAAAGATATGGCCAAATATTCCAGGGTTAACATTTTTATCACGGACATACGGACGGAGCCCATTTTATAGTCCCTTGGGGGACAATTACAACTTCATATTTCACCATGACATTAAACTTGAATCTTTGTAACACCTCCAGGGGAAAAATACATGGTTCCATGGAACGCTTGTGTAGCTTGCCATCGCGGTTTGTCAACAGTTTTTTTTTTTGTTCAGTAAGTTTGATTTTAATGAATTTGGGGCAAATGTCACATAGGGGTCATCAAAGGTCAATCTATGTACATACCACATTAAGTCACGGCCGGTGGTTATTTTTGAGTAACTTTGGTGACCATAGCGTCTTATGTGCCAAAGAAATGCAGTTTTATAGATTTTCACAAAATGGGGTCAAAGTTCACATATGGGTCATCAACGGTCACTTTGTTTACACCACATATGGGTCTTGGGCCAGTGGTTCTTCTGACCAAGTATGGAGTTAACCAATCAATGCGTATGTGAGAAATAATTGTTAACCTTTGTTTGATTTTAATGAAATTGGGTCAAAGGTCACATAGGGGTCATCAAAGGTCACTTTGTTTACACCACATACGAGCCTTGGGCCAGTGGTTCTACTGACCAAGTATGAAGTTAATCAGTCAATGCGTATGTGAGAAATGAGCAATTGTTAATCTTTGTTTAGGGCCAGAGGGTGTTTTGAATCAATCCCATAATGCACGGCGTTTGTAAAACACGGAATCGCCTACTTTGCTTAATTCTCCCTGTATTGATGTACTTATCACAGAATTTTTGGTTGAATCTTGTGAAACCAACAATTACCTAAAAACAAATATCTTTGAAATACAAAATTTTGGTGCGATTGTCCCAAAATTCTGGTTGAATTTTGTGAACTTACGCAGAGCAAAAATGTCGTTATTATTTGATCAAACAACGAATTCTCCTAACTTTCATTTCCGTGGCAGAAATCTCAATCATTAGTTTCGGTGCCAGCCTGCATGGCTTCATTCCTCCGCTCGGACGATAGCAAGCGACTGCAATGGAGTCAACCCATTCATTAGCTTGATAAGTCACTAGCACAGTAAAGTTTTATGAATGGCGGGATGAATGGGCGGTGTGAGCCACGGGTAAATGGTGGTCAATTTCGAGGAAGATGAGGGGTCTAGACCAGGGGCAGATCCAGGATTTGAAAAACGTCAAAATTACCGGGGGCTGAAGGCTAAACTTGTCCAAAATGGGCTGATTTTGCAGAATTACCGGGAGGCGTGTGCCCCCTCCACCCACTCCCTAAATCCGTGCCTGTAGACAGCTTGTCAAAAGTTTCATACAGTCCCGATGTCAAGACGCTGGGTGAAAAGGCAAGGCAAAATATAATCATGCATACTTCCCATATAGGCAATGACTTGTTTCACCACCTGTGACACCATAGTTCAACAGTTGACCATGTACCAACATACCATTCGCATCATGTACCTACCTTTATTCTGTATAGGCCTAACCCTAACAACTTATTCCGTCATTGAGTTAGGGGTCAAATGATGTCACGGGTGGCCAAACAAGACATTCCCAGCTTTTTGTTTTTCAAGACTATTCAGAGTGAAAACTGGTGAAGACTGAACTGAGTGATCAGACTCAGCCAGTACTAGACTAAGATTCTCGGTCTCACTAAATGAGTCTGAGCTCACTGCCATTCCTATCTTGTATCTTTTGTTGATTTTAGTAGAATTACTAAATTACTTTTATCAATAAAAAAAACACGCCCGCAGTGATCTTGCGCATATCGGTGAATTATTTTTACTGACCTAAGGAGTCCTGTTTTCGCACCAGTGAAACAATTTCGCGCCATCGAAGTGGAGGGTAGGGAGAATTTAACGAAGTAGGCGATTCTGTGTTTTACAAACGCCGCATAATGCATTGCATTGTTCCTATACTGTACTGTACCGGCCTATAGCCAACTACGGAAAAAGCCATCCCTATTTGCCTTCTTGCTAAAGCAGGCGACACAAATAGCACTTTGTAAAACAGTACATAACCTTGTCTTTCAGGTTAAAAGGGCCAAAAACTTGTCATGTACAGCATGTTTGAGATTAAACATCAATTTGTGTTCCTAAAGCACTATTAGAAAATAAAGCCAATCTCAGACTTTATTCCGCTATCATACACAAAAAATTGCACAGCATTTTGATACATGTGAAAGGCGCTATAAAAATCCTAGAATTTTATTATTTTTCATAATGGAAATAGCCTATTTTGTGCTCCAGGAGTACAAGTTGTTGACAAAATCTCAGTTGTGCTACTTACTCAATTTGTCATACTCAGATAGATCAAATGACCACCTCTTTGTCACAACATCTGCAATAATAATAGAAAAAACCAATACTCTTTTCTTATAATGCACAGTATAACCAACAAAGTGCTCAGCTCCCATACTGCATCAAATGCAGATTTTTCATCGAATTTGGACATTTCCTTTACGGAATCACATAGACTCAGAGCTCACTTAAAGGGGGATGGCCCGATTTAAGGATATGAAGTTTTCATCTTGATAGATTGGCCTTCAACCCAAAACCCCATCTGTAACGTTTCGCGCCGATATTTCAATCCGTTTTGCCGTGAGAGCTAAAAATGTGATTTTGTAAGTCCCATAGAGTACTGTGTAAAATTAATATTGGTCGATCCAAAAATGGGGCACATTTTCGCTCATAACTTCCAAACCAATATCCTTTTGCCCTAAGATTTCACAGGGTAAATGAGAAAAATAGTAGCTTTCTTCTGATACCAAAATGTTGACCACTTCCGGTAAAATCTGAGGCTTCTGGGGACGAGGCTATTAGCGATCGGGCCATGGACCCGTAGGAATCAAGGTTTTCTTTTGCCAAGTCGTGCTTCTCGGGCATCTAGTGACAAACAAACACTCCAAGTGATTTCCTTGCCTGTTTGGGGCCATTCTTCGGTCACGTTTGTGACCTAAAACCGGCGATTTTTTACTTCAACCCAATGCTGTTTTGTCAATGTAACCAATCTGTTATTACTGTTTATATTTTAAATAACCTTGAGTCCAAACCTAACCAAAAATAATGTTTCCACTTTCACTTGATTTGTTATTTTTCATGGGGGGCAAATAAAGTTCGGTCACATTTGTGACCATCAGAAGGTCACACATGTGGCCAAACTTTATTTTTCCCCATGACAAAATAACCAATTACCAAAAGTGGAAACATCATTTTTGTTGGGTTTGGTATGAAAGGTTATTAATAATGTAAAAAGTAATAACAGATTGGTTACATTGACAAAACAGCATTGGGTTGAAAAAAAATTGTTGGTTTTAGGTCACAAACGTGACCGAAGAATGGCCCTTTGGCAGAAAATCCTCAGAACTCTATGTACATTTTGGTTGCTTTTCAATGCCTGTGGGGAATTTAAGGGTGAGGCATATTTACTTGCATTGCCTTTCCTTCCCTCCAAGTAAGTTAGGCCAGGGAAAAGTAAAATCATCAGGTAGATGACCAAGAAGCAAGAAGAGGCATGATTGCCTTTGCATAGAGCTTAGGCATTCAGTGATTTAATTTACTTGCCTATGCTTGCCTGCTGGGTAACCATTCCATAAAGGTAAAGGGGGACGGACATGTGTACACAGGAACGGAGTGCCCATCTCTCTTTCGAAGCGATTGGGCCAGACTCCACCATATAATGTTGCTGTAGTGGGATCGCCACACCTCATCTACAGCGAGTCTGTTACCTTCTCAGCATTGAATAATGCCGGTACCCATTTATACACCTGGGTAGAGAGGAGTAATTGAGGTAAAGCACCTTACTCAAGGACAAAACACACTGACCCCAGCAGGGCTCGAACCCACAAACTTTGCCGTGCGGGCCAAATGCTGATCCACTGGACCACATGTGCCCAGTCCATATAAGAAGGTTAATAAATATTGCAGACCAAAGGAATTGCTGCCACTTACCATAACTTTTACTAGACATCTGTTTGAAGATTTCAATGAGTTTGGCATGAAATGTTATGTCCACCCGAAAGGAATTCCTTGACACCAGCACACATCTCCCAGTTAACCCTCCGCCATATGAACTCGTTGTCGGTCCAAACGACTTTTCTTTACCTCCAAATGCTTGAGCCTTCTGCCACTGAGGTTTGCTAGGATTCTGGGAATAAGTGTTAGTACTGCTTTTACTTCCAAAGCTTGAAGATGAAAATGAAGGTTTATTTGAACTTGTTGACTTGGAAGAGTAAAACGTAGATGCCGACTTAGAGGCACCAAAGTTAGATTGTGAAGAAACAGAGTTGCTAGAACTTACACCTCCTATACGTTTAATAGGCGATGTTTGTATCACTCTGCCTCCCGATGGAGGAGCATGAGAACCAGCGAAAGTTTTGGTTGCACTGGAGTCGGTGTGATTGCAACCAACTTTGGAAGCACTAGTGCTAGCACCAGGCCCACTACCAAGGCTTGTCATGGGGACAGGCTGTTTAGTAGTCCTATTTCCATCGGAGTTCAAAGACCCAATACGCTTGATTGGAGACGTCTGTACTACCCTGCATCCCGAAACAGCAGGTGGGGTACTTGTAAAAGCTTTGCTATAATTGTTATTTGTTGGTCTATACACAGACTTTTGGGAAGTTCCTGAAGTTACACCCTGTGTAGACAACTTGGCCCCATAGCCACCTTGAGGTACTGCGGCCTTCTGTGCCAAGTTCTGTGCACGCCTCTGTAGCGCCTTCTTTCTGTTTTCCTCTATGCGTCGCTTTTGTTCCTCAGTAAGCCCACTCATTTTGCAATATTTGAGTTGTGTAATGCACAGCTAAAAGTCAACCTACATTCTGCAGCAAGTACATACAATGGTATCTCAACTGTTAGTACCTGTAGACAAGAAACGATACAGATTGTTAACAAGAAGGAAAATACATTTTTAATGCAAGGCAGAACTGTTACCTCACAATGTTTGCTACTGTATGTATACTCTGTCCATCTCGAAGTACAAAGTAGCGACGCGGGCATATGCATTATACCAACTTTCAGCGCGCACATTTAAAAGCAAAGCACAAACGCACTGCAACTGAAAGGTGGCACTGGGTATACGCACGCGTCATCACTTCATATGAGACAAGTATAGTCCACTATTTTGATTACCCAAGATTACCTAAAAATACTGCCAATCAGATTTGTAAAACTACCACTGTCAAAGGTTGTTTATTGCTGCTATACTATAGAGTATATTATTCTGATTTACAGTAGAAAATTTCATTTGATTTTCCATAAAATTATGGGGATTGAACAAAAATGCTAATTGGGATTTTTAAAGCTTTGGTACAATATAATAATATAATATTAGAAGGGAAGGCACCCACACAGAAATCCTAATTTGCCCCGGGCAATCAGACAAGGAATTAAGCATGACCTGTTCTATCCATCATCTTCGTGATATTATGCAGTTTATTGGTAGAGACCCAACCTTTACCTATTGAAATTTGGAGAGGCTTGCAATGCAAGAAAGTGTGACGATGATATGTAAACTAATTTCTCACCAGTTGACTACACTTCATGGAGGATGCTTAAAGGCCGACTCGGAGATTTTCAGATGGCATCATAAATTTTCAAACATGTGCCATTCTTAGGTCATGTTTGTGACCCAAAAAGGGTGAATTTTTATTTTCCACCTAGTGCTGTTTTGCCAACATAACCAATCTCTTAATACTTTTTGTATAATGAATAATCTGTATTGAAAACCTAAGTAAGCTAAAGTTTGGTCATGTTTGTGACGTCAGACAAAAAAGGGTCAAATTTCAGCTATAAAATTCTGTGATTATTTAAGTACTCACATTCTTATAGTTATTTCAGAAAGACAATGGTATTTTGTCATTAATGTTGGTAATTAAAAGTAACAAGTAAACTATATTTGGTAATTAACAAATTTATATCACTAAGTACGGTCACGTGTGTGACATTGGTGGTTACGTGTGTGACATCTCCATTAACTTATAACACAAAATTGGTGACCATTGTTAATGTGCACCAAAAATGAAAATGTAATAAAATCTTGTGTATTCCATATTCTGAACTTTTCAAATGCTTTTATCACAATGTCTTCAGTAATAACCTGCAAAGAGCAATGCTACTCCTAGTACGCAGATTTCCTGTGTTGAAATAGTGCAAGTCTACTAAATTTGGCAACTTCACCCCAAAGACACATGGAAATCAGGTTTAAACCAGTCTTTATTAAAATTGTTGTTTTCTTGTTTCAAATTATCATAATTCATATTTTAACTAATAATAAAAGTTAAAGGTGCATTTCGTGATTCCAACGCCTCCTGTTTTATTCATTGTTCACTAGATATCCTTGAGAAAAACTTATTTACAAAACTTGAGTTGATTCTGATCTTGTGGTTTTGTGCTATTAGCTATGTTTCCCAAGGTCCCTTAGGCACTTGCTGTAGTTTCTGCATTACGAATTATACAGATTGACTGAATTTGCACGTAAGAATTAGGTAACAGGGATCATAATGTAACAGTTCAGATGATATAAAAATCTCAACGTTTTTTTAGGTAAGTCGTGGGGACGAGGTTGTGGATAACCAAATGCCCCCCTTTAAACACTGCTACCTTCTTCCAATATAAAACTTACACAGACCACTCCGCGCCCAATTTACGTCTCAAAAATGGTGGAGTGCCGGTTCACGTGTTGGACCGTAAAAATTAGCACATCAATAACTTTTTGAACAGTAAAAACACAACCACTTATTTGTGCCAAGAGAAGGTACAACTGGCTTTTGACATGAAATATGATTGAACATTACTGGAGACAGTGGTTTCTAGTAATACAAACGTGGCTTTTAGTCACATGTGTGACATATTCAAAGTAAATTAAAATTCTGTTAATTACTTGCCTATTTCCTATAAATTTGTAATTTTTCAACAATATTTTAAAAAATTGAAGTCATCACAATAATTTAGGCCATATTTCAAACACAAATGAATAGCTATCAATTTAAAAACTAAAGCAAAATTGGTGTAATTATCTCACGTATTTGCTCCAATATTAAATATGTTCATTTATGCAAATGAGGCGTTGTTTGAGTTGAATATTTAAAAATATCATGCAGGAAACTGGAGGAATGGTTAAAGGTGGTGTTCTGATCATCTTTGGGGCACGATTTACCCAGAAGTAGTATCGATTGTGATATCAGATGAGAAGGCGTATTTTCTCATTGTCATCATGAAATATTTTGAGCCCTCAAATCCATTCATTCCCAAGAAATAAAAAAACAAATACACATTCACCGAACGCTGTGTCGCCTGCTGTCGCGGGTTGCCAACGAGAGTGAGTTCGATAGGGGTCATAGAGGTCAACCTGTTGACATCTCATACAGGCCTTGTTGCCAGAAATATTTCTGACCAAGTATGGAAGTTTAATCAGTGAACACAAGTGGGAAATGTGTTAAAGATTTTGACAAACTACGGTCAAAGTTCAGAGGGTGATTAGCGGTTAACCTGTTTACTCCAAATATGAGCCTTGGGCCAGTGGTTCTTCTGCCTAAGGATAAGCGTTAAACACCAAGTCAATCAAGTATGCAAAATGAATTAATTGTTAAATTTTGATTTTAATTAAATTGGGTCAAAGGTAACATAAAGGTAACTTTGTTTACCAACTATGAGCCTTGGGCCAGTGGTTCTACTGACAAAGTTGAAGTTAATTAGTCAATGCTATGTATGAAATGAGCAATTGTTAACCTGTTTACGGCCACAGCCAGAGCCATGAAATTTGGACATAGGTCACATAGGGGTCACCAAAGGTAATCTGTGTACATCCCACATTAAGTCTTGGCGAGTGGTTCTTTTTGAGTAACTTTGAAACTTTGGTGGCCGTAGCATTTATGTGCCAAAGAAATGGAGTTCGTAGATTTGACAAAGTAGGGGTCAAAGGTCACACTGGGTCATCAGAGGTCACTTTGTTACACAACATATGAGCCTGTGTCAGTGGTGCTTCTGACAAGTCTGAAGTTATCAGTCAATAAGTGTGAGAAATGAGCAATGCTTAAACTTTGCTTGATTTTAATGAAATTGGGTTAAAGGTCACAAAGGGGTACCAAAGGCAATTGTGTACATCTAACATGAACCTGTGCCAGTGGTTCTTTTTGATTAACTTTGGTGGCCATAGCGTCATATGTGCCAAAGACGTATGTAGTTTTGGAGATTTTCACAAAATTGGGGTCAAAGGTCAAATAGGGGTCATCAGAGGTCACATTGTTTAACACCCAATATGAGCCTTGCAGGGCTCGATTTAGAGGGGTTGTACAATGCACAAAGCATGTGGACTTTGCTCTGTAGCATGCAGAATTTTCACTGTGCATGTAAATTTTTTCATTTTTCAGCCCATTGAGGAAAATAGGGGTTTGGTGGGGGGCATGTACAGTTATTTCTAAATCGAGCCCTGGGCCAGTGGTTCTTCTGATAAAGTAGCAGTTAATCGTCAAGGTGTATGTGAGAAATGAGCAAATATTGTTGCCTTGTTTACGGCCACAGTCCACTACAGAAAAAGACATCCCTGTGTTTCCGGCTACAGCAGGTGACACAAAAACCACCGTTTTAAAGGTTAACCATCAATATACTAGTTTTTTTTGAGCACAGTAGTGAATAGGGCTTTTGCCACATGCATCATGCTTTTTACCATACAAAAACCACAAGTTTGTTTCCCACAGTATTGGATGGGGCCTACGGGAAAGTGCCTAGTTCCAGTAACTGAATCCAGAGGGTCGACATTATTTGAAACACTGTACATTAAGTAGATGATAAACAAGTAGTGTTAAAAGATATGTGGACTCTGGTTAATACCAGAACTAGTAAGTGCCAGGCTCTATATCAAGGAGAGAACATAATAGACATACTCGGAACAAGAAACAGGTCTGTAACCTGATACTGTAAAGAAAATGCAAATACACATTAACTTCTTTTTTTATCAAAAAAGGTTTTACTTTTGGACCGAATGGCCCATATCATGTTTTTGCATAATGCTGTCCATACTAAAGCACTGTGTGAATAACCAAGCAGAGTCCGATGTAGGAAATTATAGGTACAGCACAATTAGACTGTTCCTGAAAATAGGCTGAATGCACAAAAATTACATGCACAGCACAAAATTTTACAGCACAGGCACCAATGTTACATGCAACTTTGTGCATGTAAAAACCCCTCTAAATAGAATACTGAACCCAGTTCAAATCGGAAGTCCTTCATATAGAAATAAATCTTGTTATAAAAATTTGGATCTGGAATTTTGTTAATAAACAGTAGTGTACTAGTGTAGTGTACTAGTACTATTTGTCAAAATCCATCGGACATGCAACTATGTACGCCCGCTTACACCAATAAGGCGCACCGTTGGATTGCATGAAAGCGCAGTTCACGCAAAGAGATACGCACACATAATATGTCATGCACAGGATTATGACAAACAGTCTAAGAGTTGTTTAAGTCTGAGCAATTTCAGGCTAAGCTTAACTGTAACTCTAAGTCAGAGCAAATCCAACAGTTTCCCAACAAAGAACAAAGGCAAGCATCGGCTACATGTAAGCTAGCCTAGGTTAAAGCGGGCACTGGCACATTTTCACAAATATGAAATTCTTCAATTTGCTATTCAAATGATAGTCTAGGCCATTGGAAGAACAGAATATGATTTTAAATAAAAATAACACACACCAAAACCAAATAGGACATTTGATTGAGGATAAACACTCCAGGTAATTTGTAGGCCAATTTAAGTTTTCCATAACCTTAATCAACAAATGTGGATCTTACATGAATATTTGGACTCGTACTTCACTGATATTAAACCGCAAAAGGTTATAGGACCGATCAAACAGCGTGCATAGCGTGGGAAACATGCAGACGGCGTGGCGTTTCCTTGTGTTAGACGCCATTTTCGTCGTCTGCTGAATTTACGTCGCGGGCGACGTTAAATTATAAAACGTTTCGTTTAAAATAAGGAAGCTAGTTGGTCTTACTCATTTCGGTGAGGGATTTTGTATATAAAGCGCGTACAAAATTGTAAATATAGCGATTGAAAATCTTGAGGGAGCAACTTATTTGTCAAATGTGACCAGTGTCTCTTAAGCTAAGGCTGGGCAAGGATCATGTCTGGGCTAGCTTTGCTCGGTAAACGTAGCTAGGGCACAGCCTAAAATGGAGTGTCTAGTCAGAAGCCAACCTCGCTATAGCCGGAAGCAGACCTCCGGGCTTTGGCATATAAGATGGTTAGAAACAATTGTGCTTAAAAATAGAAAACATTTGATACGCGCTGAAAGCATAGCATCTGCGGTATCACTTTGTTTTCATCGCCAATATTGGTGATTCCCTGGGCTTTCCTTGGTTTTGTTGTTCACCAATGGTGAAATTTGTGACGACGCTATAACTATAGGCGCGGCATAATTCCTATCAAGGTTTTCAAGTACGCTGGCTGGCCCGCCAAAATGGTGCACTATCTAATTGCACGATTCGGCACCATGCACGCGAGAGACTGCACATGTTGGGCCATTGAACATTGCAATTTGTTAATAAATTGGCCTGCAATCTAATTAAGCAACACCCTTATGGATGCCGTACACAGTACGTTTGTAATAGGTAAATAGACAGTCTCATGCCGCTGCCACTCACAGATGGCGAGGAAAGCTTGGACCTTGGGTACGATGTGCTTGCAGGAGTCAAGCGACACTATACTAGTACTAGCATATTGCTTGACCGTCATGACTGAGCGCACCGCCTCCAGATCAGAGTTGATTCAAGTCACTCAAATGTGCGATTTGCCGAAGGCTATAGCCTTTGGCAAAGCGGGGCACAGCGGCAGGGAGATACACCAATCGAAGGTGTGGGATATCGGCTGTGCCCAGCGGCAGACTCCACTCGATCAGTGTACAGGGAGATAGATTGGCATGTTTGGCATGACGCTTTGCCACTTGGATCGCTGCTATACTCTCAGTAATAATTTTTTAAAAACTGACTTCAAAACAATCATGTGAATGTGTGCGTGCCCCAGTCACACTCCCTGTAAAACCAGCGCATAAAACACAAAGTAACAAGGCGGTTCTCGAACACAAAGGTCCCCCGTTTCGTCACGGTAGTTAAAAGTAGGAAAATAAATAAAGTTAAAGATCTCAGGAGGATTGGATGGAAACCAGAGAGGCTCCAACCATAGAGTTTCAATACCTTGGAATAGCCAAGGACCTTGAAAATGACCTCAAATTTTCAGTACTTGGATTTGGACCACACCCACCAGTTTCATCATCCGTACCACATGTTTAGGGATTGACCTTGAATGACCCC